>CAUYQG010045113.1:0-48187 GCA_963574415.1 Tarsius wallacei | reverse complement strand
GAATTTAGTCATTCCAACAGTTAAGGACAATGAGTAAATTTCAGGAAAAAAAACATTCCACTGGAATTTCAAGGGAGAATCAATGTTTTTATGTTTACAAAGTCAAACACATCAGTAGACTAATACTGAGCCAATACATATTTTCTTTAAAAGAACACGAAATGTGAGTGGATTGCCTGAGCCCCCGGATTTGAGACCTGCCTGGGCAAGCGAGACCTCATCTCTACAATAAATCAAAAAATTAGCCGGGCGTGGTAGCGCGCGCCTGTAGTTCCGGCTACTTGGAAGGCTGAGGCGGAAGGATCGCCGGAGCCCAGCAGGTCGAGGTTGCGGTGGCCGGGAGCGGCCACTGCACTCCAGTCTGGGAGACAGAGTGAGACTCCAACTCAAAAAAAAAAAAAAAAGAACACGAATTACTCATTGCATTTGCTTATTGAATAATAAAAACATTTTGGTGAATCTCAGTGGCTACAGCAAGTAATCCAAGCATTAAGTAGAAGCAGTAAAATTGTAGAAACAGTTAAAAAAAAAAAAAAAGGAGAAGCAGTAAAATATCTAAAATTGACAATGTGAAACAAAGTACTAACTGCCGATATTTATTTACTGCAGGTATTTCTCACAGTCCTGTGAGGCTAGACCCTCTTACTATCTCCAGTCTAGCAATGCTCAGCACCTTGGCAGGGAAAGTAGGAGATAAACTTCACATCCAGTTTGTGTCCACTGTCCAAGCCCTTAACTACTACACTTCTCCTGATCATGATGTTGTTACACTTAAGGCTTCTTTGTACATTTTAATGGACCATTATAAACATTCCAAGTCACTAATCAAACAGCTTATTTTAAGTCCTCTCTAACATTACATGCCATAGAAGAGATTTATATTCTTTCAAGAAACTTTTTCTGAAAACTCTTTTATTGGGGCAGCTTATAAATAACTAGGCATTTGAGCAGAATTTTGGGGGTTAATTACTATGAGCAAGTTAACTTAAATGCCCATGAGTCTTTGACATAATTCTCCAGAATACAAAATGACCCAGTCCTCCCAATTCCATCTACAATACCTCTAGAAGCTGTTTTTTCGTCCTTCACAACCTCTGCCACTACACTAATCCAAGACTTCATCATTTCTTATTTATTTATTTATTTATTTATTTTTTGAGTTGGAGTCTCACTCTGTCGCCCAGACTGGAGTGCAGTGGCCGCTCCCGGCCACCGCAGCCTCGATCTGCTGGGCTCCGGCAATCCTTCTGCCTCAGCCTTCCAAGTAGCTGGAACTACAGGCGCGCGCTACCATGCCTGGCTGATTTTTTTATTTATTGTAGAGATGAGGTCTCGCCAAATCATTTCTTGCTTAGTCCCTGATCATGGTTCCCAAATGTCCCTCATGTCTCTAATTTGTTCCTTCACAGATCATGCCCTATATAGCTACCATGGTTGTCCTTAAAACACATATTTTATTCCTTCTACCCAGGAGAAAAGACTTTCAACATATTTAAAAATCAAAGTTCAACAATCGTAGCATAATACACAAAGCCCCGTCACCACCTTAATGGCTACCCCTACCCAACCCTACCCATCTTTCAGGTATCACATCTCAGTATTTCATCAAAGATTATTTGCTTTGAAATTCATCATCCTTCTGCTTAATATTGTTTTAATATTGCTTAGATTTGGGCTTGGGCTTTTTTCCCAGGTTGTTTGTGTGTGCGTGCATGAGTGTGTGTGTGAGTCGGAATCTCTGTCAATAGGCTGGAGGGCAATGGCATGATCACGGCTCACTGCAACCTTGACCATCTGGGCTCAGGCGATCCTTCCACCTCAGTCTCCCAAGTAAGGGAGACTATAGGCACACGCTACCACTCCCGGCTTACTTTTTTTTATTTGTAGAGACGAGCTCTCACTATATTGCCTAGGCTGATCTTAAATCCCTGGGTTCAAGCAATCCTCTATCTCAGTCTCCCAAAGTGCTAGGATTATAAGCGTGAGCCACCACACTCGCTCAAGGTTGTTGTTGTTGTTGTTGTGCCTGGCCAAGGTGGTGGTGGTGGTTGTTGTTGTTGCTATTATTATTATTTTGAACCAAGTCACTCAGATCACTGGGCCCAGATCAGAAATAGAGAAGGTGAGACAGACTGATACCTGGTATACCTTGGAAGGGGTCAAATGTGAGAATGTAGGCAATTTTTTTCTCTAGAAAAAGAATGCACTAGGCAAGTGTTAATGCAAATAAAGACAAGTGTAAAAGTAGAAAAAGAAAGGGAAGCTGGATGAGACAAGATCACCTGGTTAAAATGAGGACTATCAGAAAGTTCCAGAAGCAGCAAACATGTCTAGCGGCCTCTGTGGGCATATTAGCACAGTGCTTCTCAACCTTGGCAGCACATTAGAATCACTAGGTAAGTGGCTAAAAGTCTCTGCCAGGTGTTCTCTGGGTCAATAACATCATAATCTCTGGGGGTAAAACACAGGCATTAATATTTTTTAGAGCACCCCCAGGTGATTTCACTGTGTAGCCAAGGTCGAAATCTACCCAGTTAAGACAAAACTGATGAGAAAGGACCATAGAAAAGAGCTAACAGCTCAGGTAACTGGAAAGCAAAGATACAGTCGAGTGCCCACAGCGCAGTTATGATTTTCTCCAGGAATGCTTAGTAGCCTGAGAGTAAGGGCACATGAAAAATTAGGTTTATCCAGAGATGAAAGAGGCAGGGTTCAAAATAAGAGACCTGACCTCACGACACTGCAACTACTGACCACAGGCTCCAGGCTGGATAAGAAAGAAGAAAGCAATGGGAGACTGAGCAAACAGCATAAATCAGGTGAAGAGTAAGAATAGTGGCAGGAAAGAGGAACGACTTGACACCGGAGAGTACAATTTCTGGATTTAAAATTTAAGTTTTCCAAGGTGGCACCACTCTGAGTGATTACATAATATGGAGCAAAGACACAGCAGAGAACCGTTGGAGTAGAAAAGGTGAAAGTCATTGACAAAGAAAGACTTTGGAGAACAAAGGGGTAGCTGAAGCAACACCATAGCTTTAGAATTGCCCAGGGTAACTGTGGGACCCAGGAAAGGAAAGAAACCAAGTCGAAGGGCCCATGAAGTCGGGGGCACATTGAGGGCAGCAGTGGACACAGCTAGTGGGACAATTTCAGAAGACGGCAGACTTATGGATGAGGTGGAGAGAAATGAACTGAAGTGGCAGAGGGGCTGCAAGGGCTGAACTCTCATCACAGAAGGCAAGTTCCAAGCATGTAAGAGAATAAACAGCATCTGTCTGAGAGAGTTGGGTCCCCAACTCAATAAAGAAAGTTAAACATCTTTCAAACCCATACTTGTTCTGGTCATTCCCCCCTTCAGCTTAATGCTCATCACTGGGTTCCACCACTCGTAGGATAAAGACGTCACCAGGGTCTACAAGGCCTAGCAAGACCAGGGCCTGCCTAATGTCCAGCCTCATCACATTCCATGCTCCCTCCCGGCTCTCTGCACATCATCCTAAGGGCCTCTTTCCAGCTCACCAAATGGGCCATGTTCCCTGTCACCAAAGGACCATCACATACTGCTGTTCCCCCAGTCTCCTTCAGTCAGCTCACTCAGGTTTTCATTTTAAGCTTAAGTATCACTTACTTAGGGAAGATTTCAGATTTCTTCAACTTTCCACATGTGGTCACCTCTCGTGTGACTTATCAACATAGCTTTACACTTATTTGGGTGATTGTATAATTAATGTCTGTCTCTCCAACTGGACTGTCAGTTCCACAAGAGCACAGACTGTATCTATCATAGTTACCATGTATTTCTCATGCCCAACAAAGTGACTGATACATGGTAGTCACTCTAAATACTGCTGAATGGATGAATGAATGAATACATGAATGAATAAGAACACAGTGAAAAGGCTACTGGAATCTTGATACTATTAATAAAGCAGTCAGAGACACCACTTCTTGAGTGCTTCCTGCACGACAGATATGGCCACTCATTTAATCCATGCAACAACATCTGAGATTGCTTTTATTATCTTAATTTTATAAATAAGGAAATGGATGCTTAAAAAGATTAAATGACTTGTCTACTCTCCCCCAGCTGAGAAGTGCTAGAGCCAGGAATTTCCCAGGCAGAGATGCCCTATCTTTATGGAGAGCTGGCTGTCAGGAATCCCCAAGTTAAGACCCAATTACCCCCAAAAGCCACTCTAGATGTGCCAGTCTGACTAACTTCAAGGTGGTGCTCCTCACCAGGACATTTTACAACAGAATGGAGGTCCCAAGAGTTGGAAACTGGGTCAGTAAAGGAATATAAGTGTGGATGGGGAGCCTGGTAAAATCACAGAGAGAACAGGTAGCAAAATCCTCACAGATGGTCACAAAAGGTCAGGGAGAAGGAGGCAGCAGCACAAACGGTGATTTGCTGCCTCTGCAGAGATCTTTCCTGGATGGAAGGGAGTTTTCACTCCAGTGGGAGAGCATGAAGGTGACTGGTTCCTGCTCAAGACAAATGGCCCTTCCATATTCTATAAGCCAAAACTCTGACATCACCACTTAGTATCTATTCAAACACATGAGCTTCTTTTTAAGGAAGCACTGGCTTCAATGGCAAGAAGCCCTATGACTTGCAGTTCTACCAGGTAGAGTGGGTTTCATGCGGTAATAATGCCAGGCAGGCTCCTTGACATTTAAAATAGAATTCAAACTTGACCACAATGGCAGGTCCAAAGCACATGAGCCTCTCTACACACATGGATTATGTGAGAAAAGAAGATTTACTGTTTTGTCTTGTTTTTAAAACTAGTTTTGGTCAAAAATCCAAATGAGAGAAGAGACATTCACATGCTGTACTACTTTCCTAAGGCTGCCATAACAAAGTGGCACAAACTTGGTAGCTTCAAACAACAGAAGTTTATTCTCTCACCTTTCTGGAGGCCAGAAGTCTGAAATTGAGGCTTCAGCAGAGCTGTGCTCTCTAAAGTCCCTAGGGGAAGATCCTTCCTGCCTCTTCTGAGCGTCCAGTGGCTACCGCAATCCTTGGTGTCCCTTGGCTTGTCACAGCATGGCTGCAGTCTCTGCCTCTGCTGTCACATGGCCTTTTCCTCTGTGTATGTGTCTTTGTGTCCCAATTTCCCTCTTCTTATAAGGACACCAGTCATTGGACAAGGGACCACTCTAATTAATCTGATCTCAACTTGATTACATCTGCAAACACTATTTGGAAATAAGATCACCTTCACAGGTACAGGAGATAGTAGTCGGGGTCAATGTTTTTCAAATTTGGAGGGGGGAGTGAATCATTGGAGAGGGAACTGATTAAAAACACAGATGCCTGGGACCCACTCCAAATCTATAAAATCAGCAGTGATTGAGGATGGGGCCAGGCTTAGTCACTTCTGACAAGCATCCAAAGTCACTCTGCTGTACACCAAGTCTGAGTGCCACCAAGCTCTAGTCCACACTCCATTTCCCCCTTTACCCTCAGGGCATATCGTTTGCAAGTTTTAGCTGTGATGGTCTTGTACCCTTTATTGCAAGCTATATTATATTTGATGGCTATTTACAATGAAGATTAACAAACAATTTCTAAGTGTCCTACTTCTGAACTACTCATTTGGAATAATACTTGTGACTGTATTTTAGGTCCTATAGCACTTTTCTTTCCAAAGATGACATACATTCTCAGACAGTTGACTGCATTCACCCTTACCAAGCCCACTGAGGTACAATGCAAGAAGACACAATTATTCTCTTCAAAAATAAAGGCTCAAGTCCAAGTCAAACTGAGTATTTATTAAACACCTTTAATGTGCAAGACACTGTTAAATATCACTTCATCAGGACAGGTAAAATAGCAAGGGAGGTACATCTCTGAATATGGAAAGGTTAATGTACTATTTAAACACTTCACAGCACACTGATTTACATCTCCTGTTTGCATAAAATTAAAAAGTCTGGACAGTTTAATTGTTTTAATTGACCAGTGTAAGTAGTTGTGAACAATTGTGCACAAGAGCTCCAAATACCAGTACTTTCTTTTTTCCACGTTATTTTTCTCATCTTCACTTTACTTGTGAAAATGAATTAAAGTCTCCCAAATTTAAGATGATAAGGTACTGTTAAGTACTACAGTCACTAAGGTGGAAAAAATACTAGTTTCCATGCCCTTCTATACTTGGAACTATCTGAAAAAACAGATAATCGGTTTGAAGTCTTTTGTGAACTCCCTTGAGAGACTCTACTGCTGACTGTGGTTAGAATACATTCAAAAGTCTAATCAGATTGCATCACCACCATCACCTGCTCAGAGGCGAGCTGAAGAAACATGTGCTCATGAGGCTGAAGCTGGCTTATTGTACTACACTCTCATGTTGGCTTGCCAGGGAGATTAGTCACCATTTTGCAGCTGGTTTCAAATTCAGTTGCTGCGATACAAGTGCAGATGCAAGGGCTTACCCTAATTATATTGCCCCAGTTTAATCTTTCCATTTGCAGAATACTATAGACTGGATCAAATTCAAGACTCTGGATTGGTTTCAAACAGAAGAGACCTCAAAATCACACATTTGTGATTCTTCCTTCAGCTTGCTGGTCATATTTCATCACTGTATTTTTTAGATCCTCCGCATCCACACCAAAGATGTTTTTAGCTCTCTAAGCCTTCAGTGATTCTTGTTAATTAACAAAAAGGCAAAAAAAACTGTTCTTAAAGTTTCTTTTAATAAAATAGAAATTATGTCATCTCCAAAAATAATTTTTAAATTTTAAAAAATTTTCCATTTTTTCCCTGCTTAGAATTAAACTTAGTAGCAAATCCTAAGGAAATTAATTGTAACCAGTGGCTTCTAGACTTGATTGATGATCAAAATCACTTGGAAAGCTTTAAAACACACACACACACACACACACACACACACACACACACACACAGACTTTACCTTCTAAATCTACTGAGTCATTATTTAAGAAAGTTTCTTTTAAAATTAACCTAGAAGTTAAATAAAGCTAATGCTGTACTGCTTCTGAGATTCAGAAAGAGAAAAGAATAGGTTTCTGCCTATATCAGGCAGGACTTTTTATTGCTTGTTAATGTCCATATTTAATAAGTGCCATGTTAAGAATAATGTCTACATGAAGAGATGAGGTAATCAGGAGAAATTGAAAACAAAAAAATAAATGAAGTCCTGGCATCATCACACTCACAGAGGCTGATCAGACAAGAAGTTCCATGAGAAGACTTGTGGATGTGAATAATGGCCGAGCAAAACAACATTTACAAATTGTCTTAAGTCTGTAAGCATCTGTTTCAGTTTGCTGGCTACACATAGTTTTTTTTTTTCCTCAAAATAACTTAAGGGTCTGACTTTGAAGGTATACAATTTAAAATTTTAATTATGCATTTCTACTCTCAATAATGCATTCATTTCACGCTAGTGCTGGGAATATGGTAACAGGAACAGATGACCCGTGCCCACACCATCATATGGTTTGTAGATGGTATTATAAAAAACATTAAAACAGTTCAATGATTAAAATAAGGTGTACTGTAAGAAATTTACACCAGTATATTTCAAAATACCTTTGAGAATAAAGATAACACATTCAAGTTATAATTAACACATTACTTGGAAAAATCACTCAAGTTCTACAATATTTTTCCTTCCTGAATGAGTAATGCCATTATCTGATCTAAAATTTATATTTTATTTTACAAAAATGTGAAGCTAGTAAATGAAAATTATACCGCAGGTTATTCATCACATTGCTAAATTTATGAATCACTGTGTCAATTCTAAAAACTAGATTTTCCTAAAGTGAACTCTAAAAGCTACATAACTATGAAAGATAGAATCTGTAGCACTTTGTCACTCTGTTTAACATTCTAAAAAAACCATTAAACGTCAAGTTTAACTCATAGGGAAGTTTCCTAAACAGACTTTCACATGACAGAGTATGTTAGTCAGACAACTCTTTATAGTCAATCATAATCCTAAGCATACACAGTAGTGGTTGAGATCTAAACGAAATCTTGAGGACAAAATGTCAAACTCACTCTCTCATCCAGACCAAGGTTCTTTAACCATACAACTACAAACTAACTTGTTATTTAAATTATACTTTATTTTTTAAAAAATAGAAGTAGTTGTACAAATACTCCATGTTGTAGAGGCTCTAAATTGGGGAAAGTGAATAAACTAAATAGAAACCGTCTTAGCCAATGCGATTGAACCATTTATTCACTCAATAAAAAAAATCAGTTAAAGTGGAAGATCATTTAAAAATGCATACCTTAAATATTTTATTTTAATTCTAAACAAATTATACTCATTTAATAAAGTAAATAATTTGAAGTTATTTAAAATAAATACAATTTTTCTTGGTATTGTTCCTTCCCATATTTTAATATTACTGAATCCTGACTCATGCTGTTATTCAATTAAACACAGAACTATTTCAAGGCATCTGTAACTACCTATGACATGAGTAATTTTAGCTTCTGAATTGCTCTTATCTCCTCCTCCTCCTCTTCATATTGAAATCTATCCTTTTCTGACACAACTTATATAATTTCTGCAACCATAATTTCATTTAAAAAAGAATACTGTAATCATTAGTCTATCATGTATCGGTTTCTAATTGGCAAAAGTCTTCAATTTGTCTGAGATAATTAAAAATAAATAAAAATACACAATAGCGATAATGTTTTTCATTATCTCCTTGTAATTAAGGATTTTTTAAGTCACAGTTTTCATAAAAGCTTCGTAAATGATTAAATGTAGATTGTGCTCTGTGCTATCACTATACTATTTTCAAAATGTTTGAAGTTATTGATTTTATAGAACTCCTACTTCTGTCTTACATACCTTTTCCGAAATTAAAACTCAAAATGTTTTTTTAATATCTCCACTTTGAATACTTTAGAATCCCAATTTATGGGTTAGAGCATAAATTGAGCAGATATTACACTCAATAGTAAAATTATGACTTTTAGGTCATTTTCTTTTTTTCTGGAAACTTGCACATCTTTATTTTCATTTTTAAAAATAATTTCTATAAGAAAAGAATTGGCAGTAGCGGGAAACTACAGGGGGTTGGGGGGTGGGGAGGCAGGATTGGCAGTAGTGGGAATCTGCCTGGGGAAGGGGGGTATACCTCATCAACAAGGGTACCTGTATAATGAACATTTGTATACCTAATCCTGAATTGTAACCCACATCTTTGAAATAAAAATAATAATAAAAAAATAAAATAATTGCTATGGAAAACTCCATCCTTCACTGAATAAAAACAGAGATCTTGTTTGTATTGTTCATCATTGTATACCCAACACTCAGCACAGCACTTGGAATATGGAAAGTATTCAGATATTGCTCGAACACATGAATGATTATATAATTTCCTGGAAGCAGTAATAACTGAATTAAGAGTCTAGCACCAGGTACGGTGGCTCATGTCTGTAATCCCATCACTTTGGGGAGTGGAGGCAAGAGGATCGCCTGAGCCCATGGGTTGAAGACCAGTCTGTACAACTTGGCAAGACCCTGTCTCTACAATAAATTAAAAACTTAGCCAGGCATGGTGGCGCACACCTGTAGTACCAGCTACTTGGAAAGCTGAGCCCAACAGGTTGAGGCTGTGGTGGCCGTGAACCTGCCGCTACATTCCAGCCTGGGCAACAGAGTGAGACTCTGACTCAAAAAAAAAGAGTCTACTTTTCTAAGTTATTTATGAAACAACTAGCTTTGGTTAGCAAAAGCTTAGAGTTCCAAATTTAGGGGAAAAGTCATTAAGTTCACTATTCTAACAGCCAGAAAGTGTAAGGCCAACTCTTCTGCAGCCTCCACTCACTGAGGTCACTGGCCAAACTTCCTGAATCCAATGGACACTTTTCAGTTTTCATCCTATCTCCAGGTCACTGTGTCTAAGGTCCTCGGAAGAAAGACCAGAAGACAACGCACAGGGAGCACGGTAGTTTTGGGCAAGTCTATTTTATTCAACTGTTTTTATGCTAAAGACATATATTGATGGGGAAAGATTCTATAATTCAGAGTCCATCTAGTAAAAAACAAAAAAAAATGTATATTGTTTTTAAGTTCTAACATTTGTGAATTTGCATGTAACAAAACACTGTGGTTTGCAGTTCTGGGTACACTGCTGCCTAAAGCAACTATAATCCCTTCTGAAGTTTTTTTTTTTTTAACCCTATTGTCACATGCTCTGCTTTGCTGGGTCATCATTTTGAAGAACTTTTTCAAAGACCTGGTACACTGAACCTGCAAGAGTAACTATCAATTAAAAAGAAACCATCTGTAAGTTTTTTAAAAAGGTTGATCAGGAAACAATCACTCTTTACAAGTGCTCAGTACCCTCAATCCTAACTTTTCCCAACTTCCAAGCCATCTGTTACTTGCTTTCACCTTCCCACATGGGGAAGATCTTGGGCTGAGGCTTTTAACTGCAGTTTGGGATGCCTGATTAGAGTTCTAAGCCTTTCTTATGTAAGCCCAACATATAATACACTGTACACAATCATCAATTGTTTATAAGCAAACAAGAATTTAAAGACATTTGCAAGGCAGCCTACTGCTGATTCCTGGATTCTAAGTCATCTTGCCCAGCTCCTTTTTTTAATTTTAGCAATTAAATTGTATAGAGTATTTCCAAGGCATTTAACTAAGTTTTTGTAGAATTAAGTATTCTCTCTTTATACTCATAAACTTAATTAAATTATGTAATTACAATAACAAGTACACACATTTAGAAGCAAACAGCTTGGAAAGAATACCAGTCTGCTGGTGGACTGAGTATGTCTTCAGAGAATAAACTAGAAGCTGTCAACATTCAAGGCTTTACAGAAAAGTTGGAGAATATTGGTCAACCTGCACTGTCAAGTAAGGCCAAATAAGACTTCTCTAAACACTTTTTCTTAGAGAAAGATGGAACCCTTCTTTTCAAAAGAAATAAATAAATAAGGTTCTTGAAAAGGAAGCCAAGGCATCTAGAGGGTTTGAAAGAAAGATAAATTTTAATTTTCCAAATTTTTGTCAAAAACCAATTTGATACTTCTAATTCTTATTTCAAACATATACTAATATCAGCCGGGCTCGGTGGCTCAGCCTGTAATCCCGGACTTTGGGAGGCGGAGTGAGTGGATTGCCTGAGCCTGAGGGTTCCAGACCTGCCTGGGCAACTTGGCGAGACCTCATGTCTACAATAAATAAAAAAAATTAGCCAGGCGTGGTAGTGTGCGCCTGTAGTTCCGGCTACTTGGAAGGCTGAGGCGGAAGGATTGCCGGAGACCAGCAGGTCAAGGCTGCAGTGGCCGGCAGCGGCCACCGCACTCCAGTCTGGGTGACAGAGTGAGACTCCAACTCAAAAAAAAACCAAAAACCAAAAAAATATACTAATATCATTATATTTTCAAAACAAAGGTTTCCAAATAAATTTGACTGGTGTATATATAATTAAATAATAAATGTCAGTCATAATTTTTAAGTATAATTAAATTTTTACTTAGCAAAACAAAACTCATGGGTCAAATAAGACATTCACCTTGATATAGATAATACTGTATGTTTATTAGCAATGAAATCTGACAATCAGAATTCTACAGTGAGAATAAAATAGTTAATGTTGACAATTCGTAAATCTAAAGGTAGCTTAGGAGAACCTGAGAATGCAAATACATACAGGTTAAAAAAAAAAATCCCTCTTTAATTGAATTACTGTCCTTTCTTTTTTTTTTTGAGTTGGAGTCTCACTCTGTCACCCAGACTGGAGTGCAGTGGCCGCTCCCAGAGGACTGGGCTCCGGCGATCCTTCCGCCTCAGCCTTCCAAGTAGCTGGAACTACAGAAATGCGCTACCATGCCCGGCTAATTTTTGATTTATTGTAGAGATGAGGTTTTGCCAAGTTGCCCAGGCAGGTCTCGAACCCGCGGGCTCAGGCAATTCGCTCACCTCGGCCTCCCAAAGCATGGGATTACGGGCAGAGCCACCGAGCCTGGCTGGCCCTTTCTTTAACAAACAAAAAGCAAAGAGAATTTCAGTTAATGTATGACTTCAATAAATCAACAACAAAGATGGTAAGAATGTCAGCAACAAAAGTTAAAAACTCCTAAATGGAATTACCAGCAGCATTTACAGAATAGACATGTTTAACTTGAGAACTTAATGATCCCAAGAAGGATCAATGACATAAAACTTTTGAATTAAAGATCTCAAAGTCCAGGCAGGATGGCTCACATTTAGGAAGGCTGAGGTAAGAGGACTGCTTGAGCTCAGGAGTTTGAGACCAGCCTGGACAATACAGCAAAATCTCATCTCTACAAAATCAAAAAAATTAGCTGGGTGTGGTGGTACACAACTCTAGTCCCAGATACTCCAAAGAAGTTAAGGTGGAAGGATCACCTGAGTCCAGGAGGTTGAGGCTACGGTGAGCTGTGATCATGCCACTGCATTTCAGCCTGGGTGACAGAGTGTGACTCCAACTCAAAAAAAAAAACAAAAACAAGAACAATCTCAAAACTAGTATTTGCAAGATTTTCTGAAATTTTTAACAATTAATAATAACTTTCCTAACTTATTCTAAGCAATATTTTAATACGTATGGGTCCAATAGAAGATTCAGTTTTGCAAGATTCTCCATGAAAAAGTTTAAGCCAGTTTGGAAAATGCTAAATACTATGAAACCCCAACTTATTTTCAAAACATAATAATATATTAAATACTAAAGTGTTCTTGCAAAACTTCTTTAAACCACTTTAAACCAAGTATTTCCCAAACTTAATTTAAACATGATTCTTTTTACCCACTATTATCAGTTCACATAACTAATAAATGTTAATATTTCCTCTTTAACTCAAATGTTACTAAATCCTCTCTTTTTCTGTCTTACATGATTAAATTTTAAATTAAAATTAGATTAATTTTCTATTTTTTTCGACTACCTTCATCATCTATGTAATACACTACATGACTTCACCACTAATTAGAGGTAAAGTTGTATTAAGCTACATGGTAAACAAACGGCAATAGAGTCATCTAAAAACCAGTTAAATATAGGAAAATAATAGTCAAGTGCAGTAATGAAATGAAAATTAAACCTGTCAAAATAAAATTCATAACAATAAAACAATAGTTTTCTTGTCAGCAACAGACACGTGAAAAAGTGCTCAGCCTCACTAATCATCAGAGAAATGCAAATCAAACCACACTGAGATACCACCTAACCCCAGTAAGAATGGCAATCATTAATAAAACAACAACAGATGCTGGCAAGGGTGTGGAGAAAAAGGAATGCTTCTACACTGCTGGTGAGAATGCAAACTAGTGCAGCCTCTTTGGAAGACAGTGTGGCGATTTCTGAAAGAACTAGAAATTGACCTTCCACATGACCCAGCAATCCCTCCAATTGAGAATACACCTGGAGGAACTCAAGTCATTCTACCAAAAAGATAACCTGCACACTCATGTTTGCTGCAGCTCTCTTCACAATAGCAAAAACATGGAACCAACCATGCTGCCCATTGAAGCTGGACTGGATTTTAAAAATGTGGTACATATACACAATGGAATATTATGCAGACATAAAGAAGGAAAAACATATGGATTTCACAGCAATTTGGATGGATTTAGAGTCTATCACACTCAGTGACCTATCACAGAAACAAAGAACAGAGTACCATATGTTCTCACTCATAAGCAGACCTTGAACAATTATCATAATACTATAAGAAAGGGGTTGGCAGTAGTGGGAAACTGCCGGGGGGGGGGTGTGGGGTTGGCAGTTGAGGGAAACTGCCAGAGGATAGAGGGGCATACCTCATCAATAAGGGTACCTGCATAATGAACATTTGTATACCTAACTCTGAATTGTACTTCACATCTTTAAAAAAGAGTTTTCTTGAAAAAGTGATAAATATTTGAGATCTAACACATGGCAAACACAAGTTTGTGAAAACAAGACAGAATACAGAGTTACCCTGTCCTTGTATAAAAATAATAATAATTTGTATCTTGAGATAGAAATATAAAAGTCTACAAACAGAAAGAACATGGCCAGACATAGAAAGCTTGAGCTTTTGAAAACCTACCTTTCAAAGTAGATGTTTCTACCAAGTCACTCGTACTGAAACATATTAAGAAGATAAATGAGATATAAACATTCAGCAAAATAGACGGTACCATCAAAAAACTGGGGGGGAAAAAAGGTCCATTGGCTCATGCCTGTAATCCCAGCACTTCCAGAGGCCAAGTCAAGAAGACTGCCCAGGAGTTTAAGACCAGCCTAGGCAACATACAAGTTCTGACAGTAAAATTAGCAAACTCATCCTAAAAAAAGTACTACATACCTCATTGCTGAATACCACTATGGTCATCTTTGAAGTACTTCCCTTGGGAAGCCAAGCGCCAACACCAGCACCTAGTCCACCCATCAAAACAATTTTGGAACTCTTTTTCTGGAATGGCCATCAGAGCTTTTGTTATATTATCTCTGATGTCCTGAATGTCATCAAATTTCAATATTTCCTTTACCTTTGGGTAAAGAAAAAAAGTCATTGAGGGCCAGATCAGGTGAATATGGAGGGTGTTCCAAGACAATTATTTGTTTACTGGCTAAAAGCTCCCTCACAGACAGTGGTGTGTAAGCTGGTGCACTGTCATGATGCAAGAGCTCCTCTGGGACCATTTTTGCATACACCTTTCTCGTGCTAAGATTTTCAGTTAAGATTTTCCTGTTTCTCTATCAATGTTTATTTGGTCTGCTATGTTTCTCATAGTCAGCCAATCATTGTGATGCACAATTTGACAAAATTTTGTAATGTTTTTGTCAATTCTGCTCATTACTGATCATCCTGACCTCTCTTCATCACTGATGTTTTCTCTCCCCTCAGAAAAACATTTAATCTATTTGTACATTGCCATTTTCTTTATGGCATTATCCCTATTAACTGAGACTAAGATGTCTCTGATTTCACTTCCACTCTTGCGAAGTTTAACAAGAAATTTAATGTTTGTTCGTTGCTCAAATTCAACCTCTGACATTCTCGCAACGACACACAAAAACATGCAACAACAATAATGAACGCCACTCAGCAAGACACCACCACATGTCAACATGAACATAGCCGTGATATACTGATATATCAAAGTTATGAAATCTTACCAAGTTGTTTGTACAGTGCTGCCAATGTAAGCACATGGTGGCAAGTTCGCAAGCTTAATTCTAAGACCTCATAGTGAGACTGCATCTGTACAAAAATATCAAAAAATTAGCTGGGTGTGGTGGCACACACCTTTAGTCCGAGATACAAGGAAGGCTGAAGCAGAAAGATCACCTGAACCCAGGCTGCAAGGAGTTGTGATTGTGCCACTGCACTCAATCCTGGGCTACAGAGTAAGGCTCTAACTAAAAAAAAAGAAAAAACAGTCACATTAAAACTTTTCTTCATCAACAGGCACATTGAAAAAGAGAAAGAAAGACAAGCCATTGACTGAGTTACCGTAAAATGCAAAACAATTCACAAAGGACTCATACCTAGATTCTCATAGAATCAGTAAGAAAATGGTAGACAACCCAACAGAACAATAGAGAAGAGATAAACAGTGATTTTACTCTGCAAAAAAAAAACAAAAAACACATATAACTATTAAAAATAAGTAAAAATCCCCAATGTCACCATAATCAGGAAAATGTACATTAAAACAGGAGATGCCATTTTATACCCAACAGACTGATAGAAACTTAAGACTCCCAATATTATGTGTTAAGAAGGATGTAGTAAAACTATGAATTTTCTTACAGCACTTGGGAAAACAATTTACCATTATTTACTAAAGTTAATATGTGCATAACCTGCAATTCCACCTACAAATAAGATCTAGAGGAAAGTTCACATACATGCACCAAGAGATATATATAAGAATGTTCATAGCAGCATCATTTTCTTACATCTGAACCTTTTACTTTCAGATAACTGTAGATTCACACGTAGATAGAAGAAATAATACAGAAAGATCCCATGTACCCTCTACCCAGATTCCCGCAACACCAACAACTTGCAAAACCACAGTACAGTATCACAGCCAGGATACTGACATTGTTGATAAGGTCCAGATACAGGACGCTTCCATCACTGCCAGAAGCCCTGGCACTTAACTTCCCTCTCACCCCAATCCCATCCTTAACCACTGGTAGCCACTAAATCCTTTCTCCTTTTTCTCCTTGTAATTTTCTCATTTCAAGAATGTTATTTAAATTGAGTCATACAATGTGTCACCTATAGGGATTGGTTTTTTTCACCAGCATAATTCTCTGGAGATTTATCCAGGTTGCTGTATGTCTCAGTAGTTTGCTGCTTTTTTATTGTTGAGTATTAGTCCATGATATTGATGTACTGCAGCTGGTTTAGACATTCACCTGTCGAAGGATATCTGGTCTTATCCTGCTCAGGGCAATTTGGAGTTTATTATGAATAAGCCTTCTATAAACACTCAGATGCTTGTGTGAATATGTCTTTGATTTCTCTGAGATAAATGCCCCAAAGTGCAACTACTGAGTTACATGGTAACTACATGTTAAAGTGTTTAAGAAACCACTAAACTATTTTCCAGAGTATTTTCCATTCCCATCAACAATAATCCAGTTTCTCTTCATCCTTTCCAGCATTTGGTGTCACCACTATTTTTTATTTTGGCTATTATGGTAGGTGTGTAGAAATATCTCATTATAGTTTTAATGTGCATTATGACTAATGAAACTGAACAGTTTTCATGTGCTGATTTGCCATCTGCTACGTCCTCTCCAATAAAATGTGTCTTCATGTCTTTGCCCATTTTTCTTTCTTTTCTTTTTTTTACTGTTGAGTTTTGAGAGCTCTTTATATATCTAGGTACTATTCTTTCATAGGCATATGGTTTGTACTTTTTGTCTCTCACTCTATAGTTTATCTTTTCACCATCTTAGAGTAGTTCGGAGACCAAAGGTTTTTAATTTGATGAAGTCCAAATCATCAGCTTTTCCTTTTTTGGGACTATATTTTTCATGTCATGTCTAAGAACATTTTTGCCTAGTCCCAGACCCTCAAAATTTTATTTTATTTTTCCTAAAAGTTGTACAGTTTTATCGTATTTAAGACCATGGTCCATTTTAAGTAATTTTTGTGAAGGGTGTGAGATACAGATCAAGGTTCATTTTTGTTGTCTATGAATGTCTAGTAAACAGCATTGTTTTTAATAGTAAAACAAACCCCCAAATATCATCATCAGAACACACATATAAATTGTGTTATACCTGTTAATGGAATATCAAATAGAAATGAACGAACTAAAGTATATGCAGTCATAGAGATGAAACTAGATACATGATGTTGAGTGAAAGCAGCAAGTTGTTGAAGAAGATATTATACACACATTGTGACTGCAATGCCATTTATACACGCCTCTCAGATACACAGAACTAGAGGTGTAAACTAACACTATTACAAGAGACTGAGAAATACAGAACTGAGAAAGTGAAATTTACCTGAGGAGGGAGTCAGGGGGAGTGAGACTAGAGAATTTCAAGGTTAATAATAAATTCTACTTCCTAAACGGGGTGGTGGGTACACAGGTGTTCACTACATTGTCATTCTGAATGCCTTTTCATAATTAAAAAACAAAACTTTAAAAGGTTACTTTATAAATTGAGATTGGCATAAGCAAGAGCTGAAAATAATACCTGGTAGATCTGTCACTTTAAGGTTGTTATCTCCAGTGGGTCACAAAATGGCACCACAGAATGGAACACATAAAATACCAAACAGATCCTGGCTTGGGAAGGGTGGCATCTGAAAACGCTGTTGGCCCCCAGCCTGTCAGCCCCTGCAGTCTCAGTACCCAACTCCTCTCTCCACATTTAGTCTCCCATGCCACCTTCTCCTGACTGTTCCCTCTGCATTGCTCACAGCATCCTGTCCTCCCAGGGTGGCACTGCTTGAGGTTGCCACCAACATCTGGCCTCTCTAGCTTCCCCACAGGACTTTCTATAAGAAACAGTGTGAGGACAAAGGGTGAGGATCCATGGTTCAATGAGTTTCTAACGTTTGTATCTATAGAAGTGATAGTCTAATTTCACTGAACAAATCCACAATAGCAATCCCATGCATTATATAATTATTCACACATACATAATTCAGACATATTTCAGAATAAGGATAGAAAACTAAGAAATGAAAGTTACTCCCAAAAAAAGATTAACAAGATGCCTTAACTATAACAAAATTCCTTAACCATGCAGATATTTGAGAAATATGTAAGAAATTATGATGCAAGTTACCCAAAGGCTGGGTATTAAATAGTTAATTAGTATTCTTAAAGTTAGGACTTTTCTCTCTTCTCCCCTTCCCTCTTCTTCTCCCCCTTTCTCCCTTTTCTGTTTTCCGTTTCTCTTTCGTTCTCTTTCAAACACACACACATGTGCACACACACACACATACACACACACTTTGCTGGTTAAAAAGTTATTAAAAACAATCCATACACTATGACTGCCTATATTCGTATAGACACATGTGTTTTTGGTAACCTGTAATAACTTTCCTTTAAATCACATATTAATAGCCAAAAAAATCCTAACATTGTATCTGTTGAAACCTTGGTTTCCAGTAACCACAGTTGCTCACTTCAGTCAAATCAGCTTATAAACTTTAATTATAAAAATTATAAAAGCCAATTATAAATTATAATTTCATGATCACTGAAACAAAGTGGTTAGAAAAGTACATTACTACTTTAATAGTAGAATTTGCTTCTGTTTTTGAGTTCTGTCCTATAAAGGACAAATATATTAACTCATTTTAAAAGCTTCCTCTAAGTGTTTCAAGTTATAAAGCATTGCTGCTTTTGTAAAAGATCCTATTAATTTCTTAATAGAGTGTTAAACTCGATCCCATTATATACAAAATGGTAAACACTGTCTAATAAATATATGGGTGATTGAGTCAGGGTCACTGTCACTTAAGTGTATAATACAGAAACAATTTATAATATACACATATGTCTACAAAACCAAAGCTGAGCAATCAATAATTTTGTCTCCCTTCGTCTACAAGTAGCTTATTCAACATTACCTAGTAAATCAAGGGTGAAACGGGGGGTTGTAAATCAGGAAGAAAAGATTCATTTTATTCTTCATTCCCACTTGAATCTATGTAAAATGTTAAGTTACAGACAGTTAAGGAGAAGCTGTTGTTTTTGAATATGTAATTGCTATTTAGATGATAATGGCATGGATGTCAGTAGAACCATGATCCAGATTTGAATAAGGTCTTAATGAAGGAGTGAAGAGAAGAATGACGAATGCAATACAACAGTGTCAGCAACAGACCTTCATGCAGCAAATTACTCTCAGCACCTTTGTAATTCAGGAGGAGCTGCATAAAAAAGTGGCAACTAAGGGATCAAAAGCAGGACCTCTGCAACTAAACATGCTTATAACATGACGTCACTGTCTGGGCAACGCGGCCTTGCAGAAAGCAGCCTCAATGTTTGGGTTTTACAGCTCACATAGCAAAATAACTACATTAAAAGATCTGGCTAGGCAAACCAGTTTCCTTAGACAGCATCTTTATATTTCAAGTTAATGACATTTGTGAACAGAGAAGGAATTTAAATGCCCAAAGACATCTTGGCTGATTTTTAAAAAGTGTTAGATATTAACACTAAGAATAGCTCTAAGGCAAAATTAAACCAGACAGAGTTAGGGTCATTATTTAAATTTTTCAAGTTTCAAGAAAATTATCTAGTCTTTATTTGTTAGATTTATGAAGCACACAATGCATTCTACTTAGTAAGTGATAGAATCACTTTACGTATTCATATTTGAAAATCAATTTCACTTCTACAAAGTCGCACTAAAGCAACTTGAGGGCATATGGCATTCCTACTGCCAAATGTAATATACGTTCAACATGTTTTAAATGATTTAGCAGAGGTAACATTGATAGAGCTAGAAACCGAACACAAGGCTTCTGGTTTCCAAAGAAGTCATTCAAGGCAAGAAAGGCAAGTCAAAAGTGCCACAGTTACAAATTTAATATGATACCCCTAAGAACACTTTCTCAAGTCTTCTAAGTTACAATAACTTGATGATAACATTCATTCCATATTAATATTGTAAGTAGACAAAGAGTCTTTGCTGTAGAGATTCAGTCTTTGCTGTACAGTCCAGTATTCACACAGAGCTTTAGAAACTGATTTTGCCTGTTTATCACAACTCCTCAAATATGTGCAAACAGCAATCCTATCAATCGAGGAATGCTAGTGCAATAGTTATGTATTTATATCAGAAAACTAATTAACTGGCGTCCTGACACCGTCATGTTACTGTTTCCAGGGACTAACTGAAAATGTTTTGACTTCAAATATAAGAAGGGGACAAGAATAAAAGTCTGGCATTGAGACAGACTTGCTGTCATCTCCCTGGGACTGTTAGGATCTTAGCCACCACTGTAAATGTTTGTACTGCATTGGATTTTATTTTAAATCTAGTCAAGATGGTCTACAACAAAAATAACAGAAACAACAGACAGGATGTAGAACACACTGGTTAAATGCACAGACGCAGGCAAGCTAGTTTAAAATCGCAGCTGCTGCTTATTAGCTATGCAATCTTAGGCAAGTTATTTAACATCCTTTACACTTACTTCCCCCATCTGTGAGTTGGAGATGACAGTACCAAGTTCTTAGAGCTGCTGTACAAATGAGTGAATATTTGTAATCATCATTATTCTCATTATTACCTGTTAATATATGTCTTTGGATAGGTTACTTAAAGCTCTGTATGCCTCATTTTCCCAATTCTAAAAACAATGATATCTAACACTTTCAGGCACAATTTAAATAAGTCTTTGGAAATTGCATAAAAAGACCAAAAATATTACATATCTTGTTAGCAATTATAGTTTTCCTTTTCCTTTTTAGAATCGCTGAACCTACTATGGTTCCCTGCTCTGTTGATATTTCTTGAGCATGTTCCTCCCTTCCCCAATCACACATCCTCTAGCCAGCACACCAAGAATAGGGTGATGGCATGGTAAGCTTCACTGCCTCCATGTCTTCCAGACCTTCCTGAATACCGTACCAGTAATCAATTATTGACACTTTTTGGATGATTTTTTTCCTTCTCAAACGATAGTTATTCATTTTGTTCCGACCCAGTGTGGATTTCACATACTTCCACTCATCTATACTCTTTCTCTTCCCCAAATCAGGCAACACACACAAACACTACCGAGGATCGACCATCTACTCTCTGGGTGGTACTCTCTGTGGGGTTCCATAGGAACTTGGAACAGTGACTTTCATAGTTTATTCCAGGGAAGTGATTTCATCTATGTTTTTCTTCATGCAAATATAGCAACCAAGATGTCTAAAAATAGATTATTAACTACATATGCCCTTTCCGACACTTTACTTCTTGGAGCAGTTTTAGGTTCAGAGCAAAACAGTGTAGAAGATACTGGAGTTGTCCATACACTCCCTGTCCCTATGCATGCATAGCCTCCCCCACTATCAACAACCCCACCAAAGTGGCCCGTTTATTACAATTGATGAACATAGACACGTCACTATCACTCAATGTCCATATTTTACATTAGGGTTCATTCATGGTGTTGTACATTTCGTGAGTTTGGAAAAATTTATGATAACATGTATCCACCATTCAGTATCATAAGACTTGTTTCACTGTTCTGAAAATCCTAAAAGCATATGGTTTGGAGTTATAAGTTCAATGGTTTCATCTTGAACTATAATCTACTACTCTTATAATAGAAATACTCACATAGTTATCAAAATAATGGATAAGATAAGCCTGGTACTTAGAGCCAGATGATTACATAAAAATATATTAAGTATCTGGTGATAACACACTGAATCTGAATACTAGGTACAGGCAGTGACCCAATCCAACTATATTTACTTAAGTCTACAAAGTTATTTTATTATGCTTATATGATTTGGAAAATGTAAAATTACTTTTTAGACTTCAAAGCACTCTAACAATATCAGTGGTTATTAGGATTAAAAACTGTGAAGATTCGAGTGTCTTTCCGTTTTGTTTTTTGAGACAGGGTCTCCTTCTGTCATTCAGGCATGATCCTGGCTCACTGCAGCCTTGACCACCTGGACTCAGGAGATCCTTCTGCCACAGCCTCCCGAGCAGCTAGGAGCACAGGTGTGTACCACCACACAGTTAATTTTTTAATTTTTTTGTAGAGATGAGGTCTTGCTATGTTGCCCAGGTTGGTTGCAAACTCCTGAGCTCAAAAAATCCCCCACCTCAGTCTCCCAAAGTGCTGAAATTACCAGCATGGCTCACTGTGCCTAGCTCTTTTTTCAATTTTATTATAAGTCAGTTTTGTTTTGTTTTTGAGTTGGAGTCTCACCATGCCGCCCAGGCTGGAGTGCAGTGGCAGTCTCGACTTGCTAGGCTCAGGTGATCCTTCTGCCTCAGCCTTCCAAGTAGCTGGAACCACAGGCATGCACAACCATGCCTGGCTAATTTTTTGATTGATTATAGAGATGCAGTTTCACCAAGATGACCAGGCCGGTCTCGAACCTGTGGGCTCAGGCAATCCTCTCGCCTCTGCCTCCCAAAGTGCTAGGATTACAGACATGAGCCACTGTGCCCGGCTTATAGATCAATTATTTTTTCAAAACACAATCCAAACAATAACAAAAACTAAATCACAGTGCATCAATTATACAAACTCCAACAAAATCATCTTGGAAGCTCATATGCCACTTCTACTCTGCACAGTTCAGTAAGAGCTAGTCAAAGTAGAGATCTCTTCTCACCATTGCACAAGAAGGTCAAAAACAAAGACTGCTTTACAACAAGGGAGAATCAGAGCTCCCTTCAACTCAGAATAACAACGTCAGAAAGAACTATGAGAATGGTCCTGTGCCGATGCCCGTGAGCACCGAGATTCACAGCTAGCGTCCTTCCTCTTCTGCATCCTTCGCCACACACTGAGTTAACCCAGAATCTTTTAGATCATGAATACTGTACAGTGCCTGCCAGTCTTCCCTGTTTTACTTCTACCCAAACAAAACACATCCTTTTTTTTCAACTGATGACCCTTTGTGATTGAAAACAATCCACAGGTTAAACTAGGATTTGGGTACAAAAGCAATTCTCCAAGGCAGCAGTTCCCAAACTCTGTAATTTCAAGACGGCTTTATACTCTCAAAAATTACTGAGGACTGAAAGGGCTTTCATGTCAGTTATATCTATTGGTATTTTTCATATTAGAACTCAAAACTGAGAAAACTGTAAATATATGTATTAATTCATTTAAACTGTTTTAAGCGTTAACATAAGTGATTTTATGAAAAATAGCCATACTTTCCAAAAAAAAAAAAAATTGTAAGGAAAGTGGCATATTTTTGTAAATCTCCTTAATTTCTGGCTCAAAAGAAGACAGTGGCTTCTCTTATCTGCTTCTGTATTCAGGCAGCTGTGATATGTTTTTGGTTAAAATATATTAAGGAAAACCCAGCCTTACATACAGATATGCAGTTAGAAAATGGAAGTCTTCTCAGAACCTATGAAAATATCTCTTTGAAAATGGTTGCTAGACATCTGTGCTTCACAGTTTAAACATTCTATTGGTCAAAGAAGAAACCAAACCACTGCTCCTAAGTTGATTACAACAAATTAGCAGCTAGGTTGTAAGTACCCATATTTTTAATTCTGAGTCAGGAACTCCAGGTTTCAATATAGGTTAGAAAAAAAAATTTTTTTAATTACTAGGATAATTTTTACCATGTGCAATTGTTACATCCATACAATGGAGAGTTTATTTTTTTATATAATAAATATGAATTAAAGCACTAACAAAATGGTAATTGATATTAAAAAGTCTAAAATTCTATAGGTATATAAATTGGATTGAAAATTTCTTTAATCTAAATTTTGATAAAAGATCGGTTTAAACAGCAACTTTAAATGAGGATAAATTCAGTTATTTGAGGAACTGTATGATTTTTATTGTAGAAGCCTCATTTTAAGCACATTTTCAAAATCACAGTGAAAAGAATTAAAAACATCAAGTGGATTTTAACTGCCATTTTAGTGGGCAACAATAATTATTTTTGGCAAATAAAATAAACTACAGCTGTACTCGATTATGTGAAGAGTCATTCAGTGAAAGTTTGGCAAGGAAGAATTTTAAAAGCAAGCAATAAATTCAGTGTAGTACTAACTAGAAGACTAGCTGATGGTATTCTTCTAAAATTCTGCTGTGGCTGCTCTCATGGCTTCAAGGAACACATCATAAATTTATATTACAACAGGACTGAAGAATGATACAAGTACATTTCAAGTGTTTTCCCCTGTAGCTAGGACTAGAAGGTTGTACAGGTGAGAGCAGCAATAACTGTTCGTCAACACACAAACTAGCTGACTTGTGTCTCAGATTTTTTTCACACACAAAAAAACTGATAGGCAGGGTGGACTTTTTTTTAACAGCTTGACTTAGAATCAAATTTTACTCACTGGAACACATTTCAGAAGTTATAATAGATGTCAATAGAAAAATAAAATTCAATTGAAAGAAAATCACTTAAAATAATGTATACAAAAGTATGTAATACATTATAAAAAGCATCAGGAAAAATACAGGAAATGAAAATGAGAATAGCTATTTCAAGTTTTAGAGAAAAAGAATACCCGAATTTTATATAAAAGTTATTTGAGAAACCTAGGTTTCCTGTCTCTCAGACCAGAATTCTATTACATTCCATAGGTTCTCCCATAAAGCATCAATTTAAAAAATAAGCTCTAATTAAATATATAACATTAAAACTGTACCAAACATAGTTTATCTTTCTTTGAAAGTTCATTTAGGAAGCACAGGAACTCCAGGCCTGAAGAAGAGTATCAATACTCATATTACTAGCTTGTGAATTACACTACTATTTATAAAGATTTAGTTTTAAAATGTGAAATCACTTACTTTTACTGTACTGATATTGTAAATGCCAAATCTTTAAAGCCAAGCTATGACTCACTGACCACATGAGATCTAGCTTTCAATCACAGAAACAAAGGAAAAGGAAAAGGGTCAGACACCTACACAGTCACCACTCCCCTGCCAAGTCCCTCTCAGTAAGTTCAGCTATATGTGACTCTATTTCAGTATATTTTTTCTGCCTGAATTTCCATATGAACTTCAACTCTACTCTTTAGCCCTCTTATTGGGACAATTCATAAAAGAGGTCAGAATAGGAAGGGAAGGTATAGCCAATGGCGAAGAGATAGCAGAGATGGATACAGGGAGACATTAGGAAAGACAGAGGTGAAGAAGGCAAGCACAGTCAGGGGACCTCAGAGAGAGACAGCGAGGGCAGGGGCTTGGTGACAGGAAGTCCTCACTGTGGACGCCTGGATAGAGGCTGGAGGAGCTGATCAATGGAGAGGGAGGCAGACCCAGGGACACTCTCTCATAGCTCTGTTCACCAAGCACCAGCCTCCCCGCTCTAAGAGCATGACCAGCAGGACCCGCGAGGCAAGAGGTGAAGGTCAACTCTGAGCCAAAAGTGCAAAGCCACAGAGCATTTAAAGAGAGGCAGAGGCTATGAAAAGCACTTCTTCATCAAGATTTCATCTTCTACAAAGGAGCAACAACTTGATCTCGTAATGTCTCTTGCAGGCAGGGAATGGTGAGTGAACTGAGCAGTGCAGGTCTCAGCATTGCTGACGTAAGACGTGTAAAATGCCACATGGATTGTCTTGAGTGTGCTTTACTGTCTTCTCTTAGCAAATGCAAAAGTTGCTACAGATGACACCTCCAGTTTAAGGCCCCCCAGCCTTGGTTTCCCCTTAAGATTGTTAAGCCCCTTGTCACAAATTCATCTTTACATGAGTTTGCAAGGCCCTAAGTCCACAGCTCAGGAGGAAGCTAAATGGTTCATTCCAGCAGGTATGATAGATTCCATTCTCCTCACAAATGTTTCTCTATGAAGATACAGAACACATTAAATGACTGACACAAAACTGAAACACTGACCAAATCTCTGTAGAGATCCAAGTCATACACTTGTATAACTTTTTCTTATCATACAATTCTGGAATTCAGGTGTTTTCTCCCTATGAACTGAATATTTATGTCTCCTCAAAATTTGTATGCTGAAATCATAACCTATAAGATGACAGTGTTAGCAGGTTTTTGGGAGGAACTAGGTATAGAGGGTGGAGCCCTCATGAATGGGATTAGTGCCATATTTTTTAAAAAGCCCTTAGAGCCGGGCTCGGTGGCTCAGCCTGTAATCCCGTGCTTTGGGAGGCGAGGTAAGTGGATTGCCTGAGCCCGCGGGTTCGAGACCCGCCTGGGCAACTTGGCGAGACCTCATCTCTACAATAAATCAAAAAATCAGCCGGGTGTGGTAGCGCATGCCTGTAATTCCGGCTACTCAGAAAGCTGAGGCAGAAGGATCGCTGGAACCCAGCAGGTGGAGGCTGCAGTGGCCGGGAGCGACCACTGCACTCCAGTCTAGACGACAGAGTGAGACTCCAACTCAAAAAATAAATAAATAAATAAAAATAAAGCCCTTAGAAAGCCGCCTTGCCCCATCCACCATGTGAGGATCAGGGTGAGGCCACTCTCTATGGATCAGGACAAAGGCCCTCGCCAGACTCCCAATTTACCAGCGCCATAATCCTGGACTCCCCAGGACTCCCCAGCCTCAAGAACTCTTGAGAAATAAATGTCTTTTGTTGACAAGCCACCCAGTTTATGGTATTTTGTTCAAAAAGCCCAAACAGACTAAGACACCCTCCCAGGAAGCACTTCACCTGAGTGAGCGTCAGTAAATATTGAAATGGCTTATAAGTGGGTAAAATATCAGTTCACTTACTTCATGAGAAGAAAATATTTGATTACTTTTACTTCAGCATTTTATTTTTAAATGTTGTTTTCTGGATACATTGACTATGAATAAACAAAAAACTTATTTCCACTTATATAAATAGTATAACCCAGAGCTCAGTTTAGAGTTCTTACCATGCAAATACACAAACTCATTCTCACTCAACAAATATTTACTGAACACTTACTATGTGCAAGGCATTATATGAGCACTAGGATTACAGAGTCTTCCAAGCTGTGGTTCCCCAGCAGCTATGGAATGGAAAAAACATATCTGCCCTCAGTCAATACAGCTCTGGGACTAATTAGAAAAGCCCGGAGGGTGCAGGTCATCTTCTCTGGTCCTAAACACACACATGCAGTATTCCACTTCCAAGATGTTCTTAAAGGCTGAACCATCACATCCACAGATCACCCTAGGGATTCACCTCTCCAGCATTTCTAAAGTGAAACTTCCCAGTGCTCCTATTTCCATCTGGTGCCACTATTTTTAAACAGTTTAATAATTTTCCTATTCTAGTGGAAGTGGAAGCCAAACAAATCTGTACTTCTAATTCATAAATTCTTATAAAATCCTAAGGAATTACGGATATTAAAATTTTAATCTTTCTGCCGGGGGTGGGGGGGCATACCTCATCAAGGGTACCTGCATAATAAACATTTATATTCTTAACCCTGAATTATACCCATCTTTAAAATTAAAAATTAAAAAAAATTTAACTTAAGGCCCAAGTTTATGAATGATTAAAGCCTAAATATACTTAACTTTTAAATCATCAGTTGAACAAAGACTCTAAGAGACCTAAAAACTACCTCTACTACCTTATAAAAATTAGTCTGATAAGGAAGAAAAACACAAAGCCATTCTAAGAAAGGGCTGGCATTCTGATAACCAGTGAAATCAGCGCCTCTGAGAGCCGGGGGCCCCATGGCCACAGGACTCACATTTCTGTGCCACAGAAAGTGTCAGAACTCCAAGTCACTTTGAAATGAGTTCACTGGAAGACAACATTCCTACTTACCTTCCATTTAATAATCACCAAGCAAGTGGAGTAGGTACAACACAGAGAGCTGGAGAGAGAAGAATGAGTGGTTGCTCCACACAGAACCTGAGAAGCTGGGGCTACAGCACCCACATACAATCAGGCTGCTTGATAGAAGGCTTGGAATGAACTGCCCAAGCGAGACTTCCGGTGATCTGATACACCACAGAAAAAGAAAAACATATCCAGACAGAATAAAGTTTGCAATTATTCAACCTCAAGAAGTAACATTTAAGGAAAACACCAAGTTCTAAAAACACCAAAAGTCAACTTTCAGCTATTCTCACTTAATCAAAACATCTACCAATTTGGTTGAAGTTAATGGCAGAGATGGAACAGGAAATATACTCACATAAAACTTATGCTAAAAAAAACACTAGAGAAAAAATTCTCTATAGTTAATTCAAGAACGAGAATTCTCATATTTTGCAACCTTCTCACAGAAATAAATCTGTCCTATCTACATCTTATTTAATTTCATCAAAAGCCCAAAAATAAAGCATATAGCAATTCATAATAAATAAAATCACATCCGATCAAGAGATATCTGCTTATTCTTAGTGCCTTCTAACTCACAGCACTTAATAAGCATTTGAGTAGGCACTCGATCAATATTCACTGATTAAGTGAGAAATTCCTGGAAATTCATGAATGGTTTATAGGTATTCTACCAATCTACTGAAATTGTAAGCAAAAATATTGGACACATGCATACATGGGAATTTTCTGACACATGCATACATGGGAATTTTCTATAAGAGTCTCATGCAGTTCATATTCAAAAAGGGACAAGATTTACTTTGAGTAATGGATGGATTTTTTATCTTTCAAGTAGTCCACTATTAATATTACTGCCTGCTATTGAGAGTTTGATAAGAACTCAATAACAAAATGACTCAGATAACATCTTGCCTAGTCAGAACCTGAAGTGCAGAAGTTCTTCATTTCTAATTAAAAGAAGAACTGTACGCTCTTAATAATTAAATGAGCAGAGGGTCAGCTTGATAAGAAATCCAGCCTAGGCAGCTCCCCAAAGAAAAAACCTTTTAACAGCCCTCATGGTGGTGGGTTGACGGAATACCAAAATTTCCCTCCAAAAACACTTCTGGACTCATTTAAGAACTGAAAAACTCTGATATGATTTATAGTTTCCAAACTAGAAAATAGATACCCCCAGGAGTACATGCCAGCAAATGAAAAGAAACATAATGACAAAAGAACACAGAAAATCTCCTAGTATCTAACTGACTGTCTGATGCTACACAATGTAAAGCACTGTATGCTAAAGTGCTGAGGAATGGTATATTCGTGCTCCTTCCGCACTGTGATCCTTTGGAGGAAAGTCTGAGCAGGACTGCCACAAAGACAGGACATAATATTTCAAATTGAATTTTACATTAGCTATTTTTTTTTTTTTTGAGTTGGAGTCTCACTCTGTTGCCCAGACTGGAGTGCAGTGGCATGCTCCCGGCCACCGCAGCCTTGACCTGCTGGGCTCCGGCGATCCTTCCACCTCAGCCTTCCAAGTAGTTGGAACTACAGGTGTGCGCTACCATGCCCGGTTAATTTTTTTTTTTTTTTTTTTTTATTGTAGAGATGAGGTCTCGCCAAGTTGCCCAGGCGGGTCTCGAACCTGCGGGCTCAGGCAATTCACTCACCTCGGCCTCCCAAAGCGTGGGATTACAGGCTGAGCCACTGAACCCAGCCTACATTAGCCATTTTTTAAAGACTCCAATAGGGTACCCATAAGATAAGTGTTGGGAGCAAATAACTTTAAAGAAACCCTTCAAGTGAAATGAATATTTTCTCTGTTTCATAGTTGTTTTAGAAATAAGAAAATTAAATGCTGCAACTTATCTCGAAAAATAGATGATTCTGACATTAAAGCAATAAACTCTAAGCAGTTCTTCTGCTAATAATTAGATAGCAGAGGACAAGACAATGAGGGATCTGTCCAAAAAACTAAACAGCATTGTTACAGATGATGTTAATCTCTCCTTTCAGTACATCAAAGGTCCAGGCACACAATTCATTGAGAAGTGATAAATGTTCATCAAGATTTTTTATTGTTGTTGTTCATATGATTTTAAAAGGACTGGGCACAGTGGCTCACATCTGTAATCCTAGTACTTTGGGAGGTCATGGCGGGAAGTTCACTTGAGCTTAAGAATTTGAAACCAGCTAGGCAACATAACGAGACATTGTGTCTACAAAAAAAATCAAAAAATTAAAGGAGTGGTGGTCACGCCTGTAGTCCCAGCTATGTGGGAGGCTAAGGAGGGAGAATCACTTGAACCTAGTAGGTTGAGGCTGCACTGAGCCATGGTCATGCCACTGCACAAACCAGCCTGGGTGACAGAGACCCCAACTCAAAAAAATAAAAAGATTTTAAAGGGTGAAAAAATACAAATATTTTAAAATAAAAAGAAGAGCAAAACGGTTTGATTTACCTTCACTGAAAATTATCTGATCAACCACAAGACTGCTTGGAACGGGGACCAAGATAAAAGTTATACAGACCTTGGCACCCAGGGAGTGTTTACTGAGCTCGCTAAGCTTAGGTCATAGCTGGTTCCACTTCACATAGTCAAAGGCCCAGGAAAAATCAATAAATCTGTGACTAGTCTTATGTTGTTCTTAACAGATTTCAGATGGAACGCTTGAAAAGGGCAGTCTTTAAAAGGTGGGGGAGCTTCTACACCTCAGTCTGGTCTGACAGGCTCTATCCATGAAGCTCAAGAGGTAAACTGGCTGGCAGGAGTCAACGCCCACTAGTCAGAACTGACTCTGAGTGTTCTAGAGGCAGAAAATCTTGACAGAGTGCTTTACTTAGCTTAAGCATGTGAGTCATTTGTTCTGTATGAGGGAAAGCCTTGAGATCAATAAATCTCAGACAGTGACACTGGTTAATAGTTGGGGAAAAATACACTTCCCCATGATCAAATGGGAACTGAGTATCTACAAGTACTAACCAAACTCATACAACAGGTTACTCTCCTCCTGAAGCAAGCCTCATGGTCAGTTCCAGTGCCTGAGCTCAGGTCTTCTAAGAAGTATTTGTTTTCCCAGAAAATTAGAATCTTATACTAAGACAGATCTAATAAGATCTCATATAGTTTTGACAAACTGTCTTTATTGTGATACTTCACAAATCAGACATTTCTTTTTTTAATCCACCTAATAATTCTTATCCATTTTAGCTAAAAAAGTGAGCCTCATAGGAGCTCAAGGAGAAAACAAATTATACTGGTAACAGTTTATCACAAACCAACTGAGATACACGCAAAGGGCTTAAAAGAGCCTCATGTAGATCGAGGTCAATGATCCAGCTCACTTTTCACACCTTGCCCTACTAAGGAGCACTCAAGGACTTATCTACCCATGTGTGCATAAAATGTAGTGTATATCATGCTATTTGACTTACAATCAGTATTTATGATAATGGAAGACAAATGTGGAAAAATAAACTGAAGGTGGCATGCTGACAAGATAATTCCCAGCACAAATACTTAAAGATGCTGGGCCTAACCATTACACCAGTTGTGGAGGGTCCTTGCTGAGGTCACATGCTCAGAGCAATGTTCCTTTATTCAGGGCCATGGCACCAGGGAGCAGATTCTGTGAGTAGAAATTCCACTGCCAGAAATTAAATGTATTACTGCTGCTAATGCCAAAGAACAAGAAAAACTTGAGTGCTCTTGCTCTGAGACTAAACATTTAGGAAGTTCTATGGCTAAAAGTAACAAGAAAAGAACATGGTTGAGAAGCATGTAACAAAATTAAGCAGGCAGAACCAGAGTAAAAATCCATGTAATTAAGTCTAGAAAGAGACAGTAACAAGGTTGGCAGATTTCTCTCCATCCACGCCTTCTTTTATTGGGTATAATAATTCTGCGTTACAGACACAGACCCAATCGGTCAAGTCAGCCTGGCTTGGGAATACTGCATGAGATAAACAGTGATGGGGAAATGCTGAAGGCAAGTAAACAAACCACTGTAGGCCTGTCTGGTGGAGCCATGGTACTCTCCTCTACTTGGAAAACAACATGCCAAACTCCCTCTTCAGAACATTCAACTATGACTCATACAGACTTCCAACGATTTCACAGTGCTCCTCTATAGGTATGGAGGAGAATCAAGGTTTTGGCTTTTTCAAAAAATTAAAGTTTCTGGTGTATTTGCTACAAGAATCTAATGACTCAATTGGAAAAAACTCTATTGACTTCAGTCAACAAAGCATTAACAGATATTCCAGATCAACTGGCAATCATGGCAATAAAAAAGGAGGCATCATTTTTCAGACAGAAAGCTCTTATTTCAATAATTGTCATTTTAAAATAACGTGGACTATTAACTGTCTTAACAATCAATACAAAAATCTGCTATAGAGGAAAAATTATTATATACACTCATGGTAACTAATGATAACATGATTAGAGATAAAAAGTTTAAACTTAAAATACCAAAGAAACATCTTACAAAATATCTTCAGAAGAGGGATATAAAACTTCATGTTTGTATCACTAAACTTGCTAAATTATTAAAATTGTAATAAAATTATTAAAAGATAAACAGTATACATTTGTACAATCCACTAAAAATTACACAGTTAAATGAACGGTTTTTAAAATACAGTGAAATGTCACCTTAAAATTGACCTTAACGTTTAAGAGATGTCTCCTAAGATGTTGGAAGTTCTGGTTTCATGAAGGTATTCTGGGAATAAAAAGATTGTCAACATCCAGGAAAACATGAGAAAGAAATCCAAATAAAAAGTTGGTTAACTTCTCTCCCCAAGACATATTTTTCCCCTTGAAAATTCTATACGTTAGTAAGTTGTTGCAGAATGAATTAAATGCTTGAGATTTCCCTATAATATACTTTGGCCTTAAACTTACCAAAATAATATTTGTAAGTATTGAAATAAATATTTTAAGAGAAGCTAAAAGTGGTTATATTTACTCAGTAAATGTTTGTGAAGTGTACACTGGAAATAAGCAGCACAATGCAATTTCAGTATTAACAGGAAAATGCACTTCTGCTCTTCAGAGAACCACAGCTCTCAGAAGAGAACCAAGAAAAGAGCATGTGTTTGGGGTATCTTTTGATTTGGGGGTTACATAAAGAATAAATGTTCACACAGAATAATTAAGTAACTATAAGTAACCAACCAGAATAAAAAAATTAAGTCACCTATGATTATATGGTCATCAGGCAAATAAATGTATTTCCTTCCAGAGCTATTGTAGACACATAAAATATACATGACAAAAAGATTCCTGTTAAAAATACCATTTTATAGGCCGGGTGCGGTGGCTCAAGCCTGTAATCCCATTACTTTGAGAGGCGGAGGTGAAAAGATTGCCCAAGTCCAGGGGGAGACCAGCCTGGACAACTTAGGGAGAACTCGTCCCTACAATAAATGAAAAAAATAAAAAATAAACTAGTCAGGCGTGGTACTGAGCACCTGTAGTTCCAGCTACTTGGAAGGCTGAGGCAGAAGAATCGCCTGAGCCCAGAAGGTCAAGGCTGCAGTAGCCGTGATCTTGTGACTGCACTTCAGTTTGGGAAACAGAGTGAGACTCTGATTCAAAAAAAAAAACCAACCCCGAAAAACCCAGAAATTACTAAAAGCGCAAGTTCCAAGGCAAAGGGAATCGATCTACCTTGTTAAAACTTCTGAGTCATATGGCCAACCTATCTTCCGGAAAGACTGTAAAAATATAAGTTCCTGGTTGGGCAAGGTAGCTCGCACCTGTAATCCCAGGACTTTGGGAGGCCAAGGTGAAAGGATTGTTGGAGTTGGGGAGTTCAAGTCCAGCCTGGGCAACATAGTGAGAACTCATCTCTACAAAAAAATTAAAAAAAAAATGGGCAGCATGGTGGCACACACTTGTAGTTCCAACTACTAGGGAGGTTGAGACGGAAGGATCACTTGAGCCCAGAAGGTCAAGGCTGCAGGGAGCCATCATCACGCCACTGCACTTCAGTGTGGGTAACAGAGTGAAACCCTGTCTCAAAAAAAAAAAAAAATGCACACAGTACAAAAAAAAGTATACACATTTTAAGAAAGGAAAAAACATATTAAGATTGTAATACTTGGCCGGGTTCGGTGGCTCAGCCTGTAATCCCGCGCCTTTGGGAGGCTGAGGTGAGTGGATTGCCTGAGCCCGCGGGTTCGAGACCCCCCTGGGCAAGCGAGACCTCATCTCTACAATAAATAAAAAAATTAGCCGGGCGTAGTAGCGCGTGCCTGTAGTTCCAGCTACTTGGAAGGCTGAGGCAGAAGGATCGCCGGAGCCCAGCAGGTTGAGGCGGCGGTGGCCGGGCGCGTTCACTGCACTCCAGTCTGGGCGACTGAGTGAGACTCCAACTCAAAAAAAAAAAAAAAAGATTGTAATACTCAATATATACTGATAACAAGTCCATTCTTGATGCTAAAATATGTTGAGATTATAGCAAAATGAGTCATTTGGCTTTGAGAGCAGTAACCTTTGAAATTTTCTTTAAAAAAATAGATAATGTCTCTTAAAATATATACACATTATCTATGTATTACTATGTTATCTATGTATTTTCAAAGTTGAATTGAATTACGGTAGCAATGTATAACTGCAGAAGTCAAACATGACTTGTAGTCATCTTTGTCACTGGTATATATTGAATATTACAATTTTTTTTTTTAGTTGGAGTCTTACTCCGTTGCCCAAGCTAGAGTGCAGTGGCACACTCATGGCCACCCCAGCATCGACCTGCTGGGCTCCGGCGATCCTTCTGCCTCAGCCTTCCAAGTAGCCGGAACTACAGGTGTGCTCTGCCACATCCAGCTAATTTTTGATTTCTTGTAGAGACGAGGTCTTGCCAAGTTGCCCGGGCTGGTCTCAAACCTGTGGGCTCAGACAATCCACTCGCCTCAGCCTCCCAAAGTGCTGGGATTACAGGCTGAGCCACCCGAGCCTGGTCGAGTATTACAACGTTGTTTTTTCCTTTCTTAAAAGGCATGTACTTTTTTTGGCACCCCTAGTGTGTGTGTGTGTGTGTGTGTGTGTGTGTGTGTGTGTTTCCCCTCCAGCGGGAGGGGGGTAGGTACATACAGACTTCAATCCACTTGTCTGTTTTTCCTAGGTCTTCACTCAGTGCAACTCTTGTCTCTTGGGATGCCCTTTTCTCCTTATTTCTACCACCTGGTCCTTGGGAGTACAAGAAAAAAAGTCTCATTCCCATCACCACTGCCATAGCACCACTTTTATCTCTATTCCTGCCCCACTGCTTCCTTGGTGGGGACTGAACCAAACCTCCCAGCTGCCCTCCGTCAGCTCCAGTCCCTATCTACTTGATGACAGTGGCTTTCCAGAATGAGAGATGGTGATGTGTACGAGGGAGTGCAGAAAAAGAGCCCAAAGCACTCTGCTTCCTTCACAGAACAGAGTCATAGAGGTGAGTGATACCTGCCAAATCTGAGGTTCTGAAGATGTAGGTCTCAACACACTGCTCCATGTGGAGAAGCTGCACTAGTTTTTTCTTAATCCAACTAGGTCCCAGATTCCAGCATGAAACTGTCACCCTTAAGTCTGGGGATGCTTACAAAATCTTTCCTCTATGTTTTCATGAGTCGTTAAATAAAAGGTTACTCGGAACTAAACTGAGGCTACTAGTAGATAAAAGTTTAACCAAAAAAAATCTTCATACTGACTTTTGTTGGACAGCTGGTGGAGCAATTCTCACCTTCCTGAGAAAGAACTCAATGTATCAGAAAACATTTCAGTACCATCAAATTATTATCCAACAGAGAAGAGAATAAATTGAGCGTTTTAAATTTAAAAACAGTGGCTCACACCTGTATCCCAGCACTTTGGAAGGCTGAGGTGGGAGGATCACTTGAGCCCATGACCAGCCTGGGCAACACAGCAAGACCTCATCTCTACAAAAAAATTAGCAGGGTGTGGTGGTGTGCACACACCAGCTGTAGTCCCAGCTACACAGAAGGCTGAGGCGGAAGAACCGCCTGACCACTGGAGGTCAAGGCTGTGATAAGCCATGATTACGCCACTGTTCTCCAGCCTGGGCAATAAAGTGAGTCTCCCAACTCAATTAAAAAAAAAAAAAAAGCTATGGAAGTAAGTATTATTGGCTGTTCACAAGGTTTTTCCTTTAACAACTATTTGTTCTTTATTCGTACATTTTATCTGCCTATACTTGCTTATAAAAGTAATGGTGGCTCTTTCTAGAATTTAAGGAAAACTTTAGAATAAAAATTCTGAAAATTCCATCAGCTACACACTGTAAAAAGCCCACTATTGTCCAATGCTGGCAGCATGACACCTCAGCCCAGTTCCAGGAAGGCCCACACAGAGCCCAACCTGAGATGTATGGGCTTGTACCATGTTGAGCTCTACGTGTGCCAAGGGCCTGTAACCTTGGAGGCCCGGGAGGAGCAGAAAGAAACTGCACTCCTTTAGGGGATAGAAAACATTCAAACGTATCTGAACTGAGAATATCTGGATACATTAGAATATTTTCGTAACAGGTAGAAATCATAATTGAATTTCTGTGGTGACAAATTTAACACAACTTTGGCAATAAAAAGATGCCAACAGGCTTGAAAGGCATTTATATTTCACTGTGAGGTGAATGCTTTTGCTATAAACGGTTCATACCATAATTTGGCATTTTAATAAGGTAGCTCTATACTATATTCACTTTCCTTTCTCTCCTTGGTAAACAAAAGAATGTACATACCTTAAGTATTCTGAATACATAACTATCAAAAAGAAATATTTACACATGAGGCTGTCTAGAATTATCTCCAGAATCTCATGTTAGCGCTAAAATGTAGATGCAGCAACACACCCACCTTATGATGGCAAAATGGTAAAATGGCAACTCAATTTATAATAAAAAGTAAACATCTAAAAATAAGATTAATATAATATTTTTCATCACCTTGAAAACTCTTCCTTAAAAGTTGACATACTGAGCACAACTTGTGTGCAATTTAAATAAAAACATACCATACAATTTGTTTAAGTTTTCCTTTATCTTCTCTTCCCTTTCATCAAATCTGTGAAGTCTGTTGTGCCATGGAGGAGGGAAAACTTAGGAAAGTTAAGAGGAACAACTTGCCCTCTACTCTAAGTACAACACGGTGACAAAAGATGATGTCTACATATGGAAATAAAACCAAGGAAAGCCACAGTGGCACCCTGTGGTCCCAGCTACTTAGTAGGCTTACAATAAAGTTATAACAAAGTTTTAGGCCAGGCTCGGTGGCTCAGCCTGTAATCCCAGCACTTCGGGAGGCCGAGGCAAGTGGACTGCCTGAGCCTACAGATTGAAGACCAGCTCGGCAACTTGACGAGACCTTGTCTCTACAATAAAATAAAAAATTAGCCAGGCGTGGTAGCACACGCCTGTAGTTCTGGCTACTTGGAAGGCTGAGGCGGAAGGATTGCCGGAGCCCAGCAGGTAGACACTGGGGTGGCTGTGAGCGTGCCACTGCACTCCAGCCTGGGCAACAGAGTGAGACTCCAACTCAAAAAAAGAGAAAAGGTTACAATAAAGTTTTAAACTTTAAAAAGTAACTTTAGAACTAGAAATTTGGGATGACAAAAGGAAACATATACACCTCAATTTTTCTCCTGAACTTCCATGCTCAAAAAAAGAATTATGATTTAATTTATTGCCTTCAGCATTTTGGGAAGCGGTACATTTCCAGATACGCAACATATAAAGACATATGAGTGATAAAGGTGGTCGCTAGTTTGAGATTACACTATTACTAACAGACTTAACTGACTTGGTAACATAGCTGGCCCAGATTCATAGAGGACTCTGCTTCATAGCAGTAATCACTTCCTGAAAATCAGACATGTGGAAAAACACAACAGCTAACCTATTTCCCATTACATTAGATGGGAAATATTATGATGCAGAGCACATCAATCTAAAACCCCCAACCAATTTCTCAAAACATAACTAAAATATAACAAAAATGCCTATGCCTAAGAAGCAACCTATTATTAATATGTTAAAGTTGTTTCCTGATCACCAAACAATATAGTTGGTAATCACCAGTTGCTTTGTAGCAATAATATGGTCTCTCTTGGTACCAGCAAAATCCAAGGTGAATAACCTTTTTGATGATACTAGGCATACTTTTCAAAATGTTTACATATGACTCTAACAACCCATTAATTTCATTTAAAATGTAACTCTGGACTATTTCCACATGTTGTTTTAAGTTTAGGGAGGTACAGATCTAAACTCTTACTATATAGACATCAACTGAAGAACTTAACTGAGATGTACACATATTCCATGAAGTTTGAACATTAAATACTCAGAGTCTCCACCAAGAAAAGATTATACGGGGAGATGTAGCACTAAGAGCACATCTGTCAAACATCAGTCCAGACATTTACAACTGCAAGTAACATTAGCCTAACTAAACACTTTACTGAGGGGATTTATTATTTTACCTGAAAAGAAGTCCAGAGATACATAACTACTGAGCTAGTTAATACATCTGTACAACAGTATCACCGTGGACCAGGCTGCCAGGGGAAGAGGTGTCTGCCTGTGAGTCTCCCACCCAACCTTCCTTCATAACCAGTTAGTCAGAACTGTGACAGGCACCCATTCCTAAACCAACACCGTGGCAGTGAGGATTAGACCACCATAGCTAGTTTAGACAATTCAGCACTGACCTCCCAGGGCTGGGAATAAGGCTGGCTCTCCTAAAACACAGACCACGCAGAGGAAGGTGAAGACTGAAGTGTGCAACAAGGAGAAAGGAACTTTTGAGTGGGCAGGCTTACTCCAAATGCTTACAAGTTTGCATTAATATACTAACTAAAATAAAGTAAGTATAATTTAAGTCCAGGTGATAGATGGTATACATTAAACAAAGACTTGTTTTTACTGGAAAAATGCCTTACTAAGAAGATATTACCAAGTTTTCTAACCAAATATTAAATGATTTAGGAGTCACTACAAAACCTGTTACCAATATATGGATTGAGGGTCTACTTTTTGAAAGTCATTGTGCTTACAGTTATGTACGACACACAGCAGATAAGCTGTTTTTTAGAGGTTACAACACGAGTGGCAAGATATGCAAAATAAAAGTTTAAATAACATTACAAAACAATTATACAGGGGCTGCCACAAAACACTACGTAGTTAAGAAGCAAACAGAACATTTGTATACCTAACCCTGAATTGTACCCCACATCTTTAAAATAAAAAATCTATTTTAAAAAGAAGCAAATAAATGACAGAAGAAAATGTACTATGAGATCAAAGACAGCTATCTATTACAGAAATGGAAGAGGCCCAGGAATGGGATTTTGCTTGGGATCTTTACAATGGACAGGCTACAGACGAACACGAGGAAATAGGCTGGGCGCCATGCAGAGGGAAATGCAGGGCCGAAGGACGGGAACAGGAAATGCCTTAGAGTAGAGTAGTCCATGCAAAGGGAAACCAGGAGCAACTGCCATTACTAACTGCAAGCCTTCCTTTCTATGTAACAAGAGAAAAGGTCTCCCATCACAGCTTGGGATCTATATATCTCCATTACCGGTTCCTATTTTCATTTTCTAACTTTTATGTAGCTTCTCAAAAATCATTCTGTATTCTAGGACAAAACTAGCAAAATGGCCAATGAGATGTACCTCCAATTACAACAATAACAATGCCATCTTTTGACAGTAAAATGGAAATACCCTCAGATCCCATAGTCCAAGTGGCTAGTAAACCAATGCAACATCTAGAAAAAGCATTCAGAGTCACAGACCTTTGTGAATCTGGTGTAATGCACAGACTGTTCTGCTAAAAACAATACATACCTAAAATTTTACATATGATGTCAGGAGGTTTCCAGACCACTCCACTCAACCCTCCAAACTCATCATGGGTGAAGAATCCCTAACATAGAGACAACAACAGGGACAATAGCTGCTTAGCACAGTTATCAGTTTCTTCAAATAATCCCCCAACAAGCTATTTTAAGGACTCTCTTTTCCTTTGGGGCTGCTGAGCATATTTTCAGCTGGTAAATCAGGAAATGATAAATGCCAGAAATAAAAATAAGCGATTCCGTAAGTTTACACTGAGCTACTTGAGTTAGAACACTTAAGCTTTTCAGGACAACTCCTTTAAGTCACTAATACTATAATGTAGGTTTTAGTATCAGATACTTAATAATTATCATTAAAAATAAGATATGTGCATGTATGTATATAGTCATAAAGGTATATGCCATTTTTTATGGAAATACTAGTGGTAGGAAATGAATCTTTTTCAAATTTAACTGATAACTGGAGTCTGTCAGCAATTCTCTTTAATAATGTTCCACTTGTCAATGCATACTTCCAACCCCTTAGATTCGAGTAGGTATGAATAGACTTTCTGGTGACTGCTCATGTAGCATGGGGTGGCCTTCCAGTTTGAGAGGAGGAAAGGCCTTTGTGTGGTCCTGGTAGGGTACTCACCATTCCTTTGCCTAAACATCTATCATAACAATCCCAACACTCCTTCCAGCTAAGCCTAGATGTCACTTCAGAACCCTTCTTCCAAGTATGTCACAGAACAGATCAGAAGTAGCAAGTGAATTAACATTTCTTTGTGCTCACTTTTATCAGTGTAGAAATCTAAGTATAGTCCCCCTTTGCTTCATCTCATCCAACAATATAATGAAGAAAACATTAACTGTTAACATATCGTATGAAAGAAAAGTGTGGCTGAAATGTAAGTAGCTTGCTTAAAATCACACAGTAACTTGAATAGAATCCAGCTATTACTACTTCTTGTTCAGTACCTATATTAGTTAGGGTTTGATTCATCTTCAAATGACAAGGTAGTAGCTCAAAGAGAATAGAAGTCTATTCATGTTTCACATAAAGAAGTTCAAAGAAAAGCGTTACTGGACTGGCATGGCAGCTCTACAGCCTTCAAGGCCCAGGCTCTTCCCAGTTCAGGCTTTAGTCAGTCTCCCAATGGACCCTCCTTCTCATGATCCAAGATGGCAGCCAGCACTCCGCAAAATATTCAGATACACATTATAGGATGAAGGAGTGGGGGCACAGCAGGAAGGGGTTGGAAGGTATACACCAACTGTGTTTGTAAAAGGTTTCCTAGAATCTGCAACACATTTCTTCTTACATCCCACTGACCAAAAGCTTTATCACAATCCTCACACCTAACTGCAAAATGGCCATGTGACAAGTTGAAAAGGGAAGCAGATACTGAAAAAAACCCAGCAATTTCGGCCCCTATCACGTTGAAGCCAAAGAACATGGAAAAGTTCAACTCTAAGGTGTTTGAGAGAATGACTTGCAGCATGATAGACCTGGACAGTTCATCCATTTCTTGTTGTTGTTTCTCTGGCTTTGTGTGTGTGTATGCGTGTGTGTGTGTGTGTGTGTGTGTATGTGTGTAAACTTGGTATGAGTATACTTGTACACTTTCTCAGTGATACATTCCAGACATGACACTGCAATTAGTTTTTTCACTAAAAAATAATTCTCATTCTTGATGAACTATATAAATTATCACCATTTTTTAAAAGTGGGAATAAATCTCTGACTATAAATTTTACTCCTTGAAAATGCTCTGATCGTTTCTTACGGCCAATGGGAAAGAATTCAGAATATGCAGAAAGGCACACATGGGCTCATTTCAAAAAACACATTTCTAGACTCATTTCTCATAAGTGGCCCTGATACATTCTCTCAAGGCAGCCAATGAGAACTTTTTACTGACCCTGCGTGTGTACCAGATTCTTCTGAAGCTACATAATTTGACACAGTCTGTCCAACCACCTAGAAAGATTTTGTTCCCCCACCACAGCTTATAAAATAATTATTTCAACATTCTCAAACATCAGGATGCACAAAAATCACCTGTAATGCTTGTTTAAAATGTCGATTATCTGGCTATAGTTCCAAAGATTCTGTTTCACTAGCTATGGGTCAGGCCCAGAAATTTACAGCATCTCAACAAGAAACAGAGCACCTAAAAACAGAGTGTGCTCAAGAATGTTCTCTTAATAATCACTACAATAAAAACAGACTCTATCATACTAACCGTATTTTCCTTCCCACTTATTCATTAGATACTATTCTTCTGAGGTAACACCATAATTCTATCATTATATAAGGAAGGAATTTTTAGAAATTTATATTTGTAAGTATTAATATGTAATCCCCACAATAATTCTTCCCTTAATGGTATGGTGGGTTGCACACAATGAGAAAAAAAATAGATGCCTGACACAATAAGTGCTTAAATATAAAAGAGTATTGTTGTAGTAAGATTGCCAGAAAGACACATAGGTCTCCCAGCTCTATCTGAGTTACTAGTACCAAGTACGATATTCATACCATACAGTCTATTTAGATTCTCATCTTCATTATCTATTTCCTAAATATGAGATAAAAATTAATTTAAAATAAATATGAAAGCTCATCAAATTTTCCAGTTAAATAGTCTCAGATGTGAAAGTTACAGCATTAGTAAAGCCTGTAAGGAAGTGTTAGAGGAAACTCTGTTATTACATCATATGTGCACACTTAAAACTTTTTCTCTGCTGACACTGTACTGAGTAGCTGCCCCTCAAGGAAATAGTACCACAGTAAAGCAGTCAATTCCCCCCAAACAGCTATACTAAAAAGACTCTTGAATGTTTTAGTGCAACAAAAAAGTACCTCAGTTACGGCTGTGAAAAGTTTACAGGTGTTAACTTGCCAAATGATTTCCCCTAAATTCACTTCATGGAAGCGCTGTGACTGAAGACAAAAAGAGTGAGGGGCCACCCGGAATTCGCAGTCACATTACCCATTTAGCAAAATGCCTTCCAGTTGCTCCACGATTTTTAAGAAACACCAAAGGTTCAAACACAGCCCTCCATATCCACGGGCCCCACACAGGTGGATTCAACCAACAGGAGAAAAAAAATATTTAGAAAAAAAACTGCATCTGTATTAAACATGCATAACTTTTTTTCTTGATTTCCTAAACAAAACAGCAAAACAACTGTTTAAACAGCATTTGACTGTGCTGGGTATTATCAAGTATTAGCAATCTAGAGATGATTAAAGCACACGGGAGGATATGTGGAGGTCATTTGCAAATACTGCCCCATTGTATAGTTAAAGACTTGGGCATCCAAGAATTTTGAAACTGGGGGGGTGCTGGAATCAATCCCCCACCAATACCAAGGGACAAATGGATATTACTTGTAGAAACAGATTTTGGCCAGGCATGGTGGCTCATGCCTGCAATCCTAGCACTTTGGAAGGCCGAGGCAAGAGGATTACTTGAGCCCAGGAGTTCGAGACCAGCCTGGGCAACATAGTGAGACCTCATCTCTACAAAAAAATCAGAAATTAGCCAGGTGTGGAGGTGCATGCATGTAGTTCTAGCTACTCAGGAGACAGAGACAGAAAGATCGTCTGAGCCCAGGAGGTCGAGGCTATGGTGAGCCGTGATTGTGCCACTGCACTCCAGCCTGGGTGACAGAGTGAGAGATTCAGGGAAAAAAAAAAAAAACAGCTTTTCATTTCTTGACGCTTTCTGCTCTTTGCCTATTTAATGATTTAATGTATTGGGGGAAATGTATTTACTCAGAATTTTTGTGGTCTCATTTCCTTTTTGTTTGTTTATAGGTCAACTAAAATGAAAGAAAGATATTTTTCTTGTTTATTGTTGTCGCCCAGGCTGGAGTGCAGTGGCATGACCGTGGCTCACTGCAGCCTCGAACTCCTGGCCTCAGGCAATTCTTCCACCTCAGCATCCCCGAGTAGCTAGTACTACGGGTACACATCGTCACGCGAAGCTAATTTTTTTTATTTTTTTGTAGAGACGAGGTTTCCTATGTTGCCCAGGCTGGTCTCAAACTCCTGGACTCAAGTAATCCTCTTGCCTCAGCCTCTCAAAGTGCTGGGATTATGGGCATTGGCTACAGCCAATGGAAGAGGAATTGTGACTTTATATTTTAGGAGCTCTTTTTCCCCAAATGGTCTTAACGCATTATTTGATGGAGTAAATCTATTAAATTAGTAATTACCTCTCGGCCTTCATGCACTCTAGAATCATCTAGAGAACTCTGTGGGGGGGGGAATCAATATCTGGGCCAAATCCCAGGTCTGTTTAATCAGGATTTAGGCATGGGCGCCAACACCAGAACTTTTTCAAAGTGCCAGCTAATGCACAGGGAGTTAGGGAGAAAAATTCCCAATTCACATTTGAGTCAACTAAGTCCACGGAGATCCAGAAAGAATGAATGACTTTCCCACAACTAACTGTGCACAACAGAGGACTCGGACGTGTTGCTCAGTACCATCATCAGCATCCCCACTCCGGCCCAGGTAACTCTCTTGCTGCACAGTCAGGGAGGTGAGGGAGGGCAGTACACCCTACAGGGGGCAGCCTTACCCAACGTTCCATCTCTGGGAAGCTGAAATGCTGCTAGTGTAACACCAGAGTCAGGTAACAGGGAGTGTGAAAATCTTGTTAATTCTATCTATCCATGAGACACACAACTCTACATTTCTTAATGGAAAACATCTACATAAAGAAGTTAATAGAAAAATCCTGGTATACCTGCTTTGGAATTTAAAGGTCAAAAGTAAACACAAAGATTGCTAAGTAAATTAAATGTCACGTGAGGATTTCTGGATATCACAATACACAAGCAAGGAGACAGAAAGGTGAGTTGCTTTGTAATCCATAAAAATATTATTTTTAAAAAATTTTGGGGCAACCTCTTTCAGGTCCCCTCCCACTGTGGGAGCTTTTCTGTCTTCTTAATAAATCCTCAAGGCCTAAGATCTCATGCATTGCAAAAGTTATGCAAAATAAATAATTTTTTTAAAAAGATGTGGTACACTTCTTTGTAGGAACATGTTGAAAAATAGAAAGCACATGTTTGAAAACCTGTTTAGTTTTTGTTGTTTTAATTAAAGTCTTCAGTCCTAGAGAGAATCAAAGTGGCTTACAGTCCCTCATTCCTTGGAACGCAAATTTTACCATACACACCTAAGTTTATACTTTTAAATAAATGACACAATACAGAGATGAAGAGATTATCTTTAAAAGTGCCATATAAAAATGGGATAGTTTCACTGAGGAATACATGGTTTCACTCCCAGAATGGGGAATTCAATAGGAGACAATCTTAACCTGCTAGTTTTCAAAATTTAATTTGTCATTTAAACTGAAAAACAGAAGGTGAGACTAAATTACATATTTCAATATTTTCTAAGTATTTTAAAAGATGAAATCCAAGCTGCTGTGAATTAGAAACTTCTGGTTCTAAAGTCAATGAGTGTTACAAAACAATTAGCTTAATGGAAACTAGAAGTTCATATGGCCTACTTTAAGAAGCACCTGCATATTCTGAAAAAACATGATGAATTTCAGTTGCACTGTAACCCAGTTCTTCTAATCTCTACAATGGTGCTTGCCAATTTCATTCTGCCTGTCCCAGAGTTATAGTCAGTATTTAGTCAACAATGTTAGTGAATCCAACAACACTGTCTGAATTATTCCTTTTTGTTTATACTCTGTGATTTTATTTTTTTGCTATTTTTCCTTCTTTTTGCTATAAAATAATAAGCTAATTTATGCTTTTTTGTCTCAATTTTGGAAACAATTACAAGCCAACATCTACACAATATCCCTTTGCCTAATTTAAAATTACTATGAGGTTGCCACTATATGAGCAAATTTGTAATCAGCTTAAAGATAATGTCTTAAAAGCACAATTAAGCATGTCATAACAGTAGAAAATCCTGGTAATTACAAATAGTGCCATGCTTGCTGGGTTTTTAAACAGTAGTGTAAGACTATGAAAAATCGCCCTCCAGTGATGCAAAAGAAAATTGCAATTTGTTTTTGTGTAAAATGAGTCCCCTGGAGAATGACTTCAATTTCATCAAGCAATGAGAGAACAGCTATTACCTTCTTGTGTGAACAGGAACTAGTTAAAAGGAACTATTGGTTTTTTTCCCTTATCCTTATTCAGCACACTGGACATTTTACAAAGGCTAAAAGCGTGGGAAATCTTAACAGGGAGACTGGCTTTCTGTCCAAATGTGCACTAATTGTACACGAGCAGCCTAGATATTCCTGTTACCAAAGAAAGCACCTAGGGTCTGCCTGGACCTGAATTTCAAGTCATGATGTGTTGACTTCATCAATTCTGCAATGCCATCTAATTGTGACCTAAAACCCACTTGTGTTAAGCAGAGATGCTTGCCTAAAGGAAAAGGTATTCTCAAGAGGAAAAAAAAGAAAAGATAATTTATAGCTTCAACACCATAATTTACTGACCTTTCTAGAAACAGGTTATAAAGGCCACATAAGAAGATAATATCACAAATTTTATAGAGTCTATGTTGGAAAAAGTTGTTGCTACAAACATCATGTTTCTAACTCTTCACTTATTTGTATCATTTGGACATCAATAAACATACAAAACCAATTATATATATTTATTTTCCTGTAATGTACCTGTTACACATGAGGACAAAAAAAAGTTATGTGGATATATACTATTAGGTAAAAAATCCCAGTAGGGCCTCCAAAATGTTAGGTCAGACCCACTGGGGGTCGTATGATCTGATGCCATGCAAAGGATGCAAAAAATTGCACAGAAGTTAGATTGGAAAATATAGTTTGTTTAGAAAGTAAATTAGAGAGAGAGAGAGAGAGATTGATTCACCTCCCCAAGGTAGGGGAGGGGACCAAAGCTTAGGAAACATGGCCCAATCACATGGAGGCCAGGGCTTAACAAAAGTATGGCAAATGGCTGTTTGAGGTGGAATGCTTTTAAATCTTCCCTTTGTTAAAAGCAGGTCATTAAGGTGATTGGGCGGTGTCTGTTCTACATCCTTACAAAGAGGACAGGTACTGCTGTCCTGGATGTGCCTGTTACCAAAGAAAGTGCCTAGGTCTGCCTGGACCTGAATTTCAAGTCATAATGTGTTGACTTCATCAATTTTGTCTTGATTTTGGAAAAAATTACAAGCCAACAGCTAGGCAATAACCCTTTGCCTAATTTTAAATAACTATGAGGTTGCTACTATATGAGTAAATTTGTAATCAACTTAAAAATAATGACTTAAAAGCACAATGTGTTGACTTCATCAAGACAGGTACTGCTGTCCTGGACGCACCTGTGCATATGTGCTTACCTGTCCTTACATGATGGACAGCCAGTAGATGGGTGGGCTAGTCACATTACTGCTGCCATGGTAATGGGGTCTGTGTCAAGAAGGTAATGAGGGGATGATTAAGTTAACTTGTTTCTTATTCAAATACTTGGGAATTGAATTACTTGACTTCAAATTATACTACAAAGCTATAGTAACTAAAACAGCACGGTACTGGCATAAAAACAGACACATAGACCAATGGAACAAAACAGAGAACCCAGAAATAAATCCACGCATTTACAGTCAACTTAACTTCAAAAAAGGTGCCAGGAACACACACTGAGGAAAGGACAGTCTCTTCAAAAAACGGTGCTGGGAAAACTCGATATCCATATGAAGAGGAATGAAAATGAAACTAGACCCCTATTTCTTGCCATATACAAAGTCATGTCAAAATGGATTAAAGACTTAGCTCTAGGATATAAAACTATGAAACTCTGAAAGGACAGACCAAGAGTGGGAAGCCATTTTTCATCTTGTTCTTAAGCCCTGACACAATGATGAGAAAATAGAAGCTGTGCTTTTGGAGAAATGCAACTTTAGGTATAATTAACTTTACCGATTTTGTCTTTCAGGTATCTGGGGTATTTCATAGTGGCAATCAAGCTTGCCTAGAGTAAAGGGAATTTACTTTTCTTCTCTCACCTCTGTGTGTTACAATTCTTTGCAATTTACTCAGATCTCTGGGTTCCCCGCGTGTACTGCCGGCTTGCCAGCCAGGCAGTGCTGCGAGCCTCCCTGCACCTCTCCATCCTCACCTGGTCCGTCCGTACCCTAACACTTTTGGAGATTCCAACGAGATCTCTCTCTCTCTCTCTCTTATTTCCTAACTGGTGACACGCTGTGGACTGTGTTGGGACCTGGTTGCAACTGAAGGCTCTGGCTGAGGCTACACTTCAGCGTGCTGAAAGGCTCCAGGGAAAGAAATCAGACCTCTGTGGGCCGACTGGGTGAGGGACTAAGGTTAACTCTTTGCTTTCTTCTAACCAAGATTTCTGAGTTTCCCCGTGGACCAGGCT
>CAUYQG010045112.1:0-21269 GCA_963574415.1 Tarsius wallacei | reverse complement strand
GAACTCTGCTAAGTTTTTGTTTGACCCACATAGGATTAACTTGTTTATTCTGCTTCTGTAACCCCTGCTGGCACAGAGTGAGTGTAAAAGCCCCTCCAGTGGGGAACTTTGTATTAATTTTGCTTCTGGTAAACATGTTTTCGCTGGCTCGGACCCCCTCAAGTAAACAGGCTTTATGAGCACCTCTGGTATCTAACATTCCAGATAGCTTAACCTAATCCACCCTGCCCATTAAGCCAAAGCCCTTGCCCATCACGCCCTCCTCTGATTGGCTAATGTTTTAAGCCAAAACCCGTGCCTGTCACACCCTCCTCTGATTGGCTAATGTTTCAAGCCTAGGAAAAACCGGTCACGCCCAGCCCCTCCCTTGTAACTGTGTATATAAACTGCTTGCTGTACTAGGGCGGGTCTCTCGTTCCTAAACCCGCTGTGTTGGTTTCAAGCGTGAGCCCAGACTTGAGCCTGAATAAAGACACTCGTGTGATTGCAGCGGACCTGGCTCTCTGGTGGTCTCTCGGATTCAGGACTTTGGGGTACAACATTAGCAAGAAAGTACTTCGGAACTAGGCAACAGACTAACCTTTTGAGTTTTGCATCTGAAAAAATACTGATAAATGTGTTTTTTTGTCCCCCTTTGAGAAAAGTGGAGTTGAAATGTTAGAAATCCAGGCCAAAGGATTATTTCAATATTCTCCTGAGGCAGAAACCTTTAATAATGAGAAAAAGTCTATTTTGTATTACTCAGCAGCTTATTTTTTCACATGGAAAATTTTTCCCACTTACCTCCTCATCTTTCCCTGCCCCACCTATTTATTCATTGTATTATTATTTACTCAGACACGCATACATATCCCAAAATGCTCTTGATTTTAAATAAAAGGACAATTCTGCAGAAATGCAGAGAATATCTTTTGGTAAAATAAGTTTAAGGTCAGCTTTCAGGGTCCTTAGGTTTTTATATGCAATCTAGCCACATTTCCTCTCTCTGCTTTGCTTGCTTAACTTACTAGAAACTTGGGTACAATTTTGCTGGTGTTGGCAGTTTTAAGGTATGGATTCCTGTAGGCTATTTACAAGATGCCAAGGAATGTCAAATCAGGAACATGTGTTTTTTTTATCCCATGGTCCTTCTTTGACAGCCAAAATGCTCTGCAGATTATCAGATCCATTTGCTAATATTTAACATCTTTTTTAATCCACTATAGGTTTCAGATGAGATGAATTTTAATGTTTCTTCATGCTGAAACTGACAAAAAAAAATCCTTTAAACATGTAAAGAGGAAATGGGAGCTTTACATTTCAATGCAAAGAGAGCTCATTTCATTTACTTAAACACTTCACAATTACTTTCTTGCCAAGGAAACTGAGCTTTTTATTTTCAAAAAAATAGCACTCTATGGACATTCTAAACACTAAGCAAGACTAATGAAGACTTGGCTTTAACTATTCTGAATTTGCCAATACTTTGCTCAAGTTATCATTATATTGCTATGGGTTAATATGGGGTTCTCTTGTCCTATAAAATGCTAATATTATTTCTAACTAAAACAGTTATCAAACTAGCTGCATTGTTTTAGTAAATAGGCACTGTCATCAAATGTTGTGAAGATAAGAAAACAGGGAATCTGTCTTCCTCATAGTTTTCCTTACATTATTCATTTTTTTATTTTCCTTTTTTATCCAATCTATTTGCTGGAAGATGCTCTGTCATGTCTTTTAGATGCTTGCCTCCCAGTCTATTTCAGTTTTTCCAAAGATCTCTAAACCTGCCACCATACTTCCTTTCTACTAATTAATTGAAACTATAATACAGGACTTCCCAAGTCAAAAACCAATTAAAGTATGTCATCATTACAGCGATAAGACTACATGGGATTCTAAGTTCCCATATTCTAGAGTTACAAGTGGCTCAAGTCCCATGGTTCTGGGTGGCTGATACATTCTCTCTGCCTGTTCTATTCTCCATTTCTAATCTGTGACTTCTTGGTCTCAGTCTACAGCTACTACTCTTGTTTGTCATTACCTCCGAAGACACATTATATTGACATCACCAATCCAGTCAATAAATATTTGAGTGAAATAAATATTGAGTGAAAGGACATAACATAGAGTCAATATAGCCAATGAGTAACCATTTTAACATTACTTAGCTTTGTCATCTTTTTCTAGCTGTTCACCTTAATTTACCCTCTAAGCCACCAGCCAAGGACAGAACCAGTTTCTCAGAGGTAGCTATTGATAATTGCTTTACAATCCCCTCCCCAGTTTGTTTTGTAAACAAGTTAACCTAATCAGACGTTCATGACACAGACCCCATCACCATGGCAGCAACGTGTGACTAACCTACCCATCTACCTGCCATCCATCACCTGATGTCAGTACCTGGGCTTACCTGTCCCCTTCGTGATGATGCACAAAAGATCGCCACCCAATTACCTTAACAATCTGCCCTTATCAAAGGAAAAGTTTAAAAGCATTTGACCTTGAGCAGCCATTTGCCATTGCTTTACTAAACACTGGTGTGACCATGTGTTCTTTGAGCTATGGCCAGGCCATGTTTTCTTAAACTTTGGCCCCCTCCCCTACCTTGGGGAGGTGAATATCTCTCTCTCTATCTCTCTCTCTAATTTACTTTCTAGCCATTGGTTTGCTAAGCTATGGTCTGGCCATGTGTTCTTTGAGCTATGGCCAAATCATGTTTTCCTAACCTTTGGCCCCCTCCCTTACCTTGGGAAGGTGAATCTCCTTTCTCTCTCTCTCTCTCTCTCTCTCTCTCTCTCTCATTTACTTTCTAAATAAACTATATTTTCTAACCTAACTTCTGTGCAATTCTTTGCATCTTTTATGTGGCACTGGATCATACATATCCTTGTCAGGCGTGACCTAACATTTTGGAGGCCCCACTGCAATATATTTTCACTGAACATTGAGTGAATGAATGAGGTACTCCCAATGGCCCATCAGACTCCAGGATAAGAATGAGACAAATATTTTTATTAATAACATAAAGACCATTCACATTTTTTCTTGGCTTTTTTTTCCAATATTTTAAAAAAATTTTAATTGACAAATAGTAGAATATATTTATGGGATGCAGTGTGATGCTATAATACAGGAATACATCGTAGAATGATTAAAACACATATTAACATATTTATATTTATTATTTTTTAACATTTATCATCACACATGCTTATCATTTCTTGGTGGTAAGAACACTTAAAGTCTCTCTTTTAGCAATTTTGAAATATACAAAACATTATTACTAATTATAATCACCATGCTGTGCAACATAAAAGTCACTAAAACTTATTCTTTCTGTTTAACTGAAATTTCATAACCTTTAATTAATGTTAGACTGGTGGCCTGGTGCCATGGAAATAAAGCAAAGAATTGCACAGAAGGGAGAGGGGAAGAAAAAGTTTATTATCCACTTTCATAGACAGGAAGGGGCCAAATGCTCAAAGGCAGCAAACGCTTAAGACTAGGGGTTTTGGCCGGGTGCAGTGGCTCAAGCCCATAATCTCAGCACTTTGGGAGGCTGGCAAGAGGATTGCCGGAGCCTGCGGGTTCAAGACAAGCCTGGGCAACATAGTGAGATCTTGTCTCTACAATAAATCAAAAAATTAGCCAGGTGTGGTAGTGTACACCTATAGTTCCAACTACTTGGAAGGCTGAGGTGGAAGGATTGCCTGAACCCAGCAGGTCGAGGCTGCGGTGGCCATGAGCGTGCCACTGCACTCCAGCCCTCCAGCCTGGGCAACAAAGTAAGACCCCAACTCAAAAAAAAAAAAAAAAAAAGACTACACGGGTTTTTAAAGCTTCTTTTGGGGAAGTGGGCAGGCAAGTGGACCTGGTGTCATGGTGATGGGGTCTGTTTCTCATATTTCTGATGACCAGATGGATCGGGGGGCAGTCTTGAGCACTTGGACAAAGGTGAGTTGGTAGCTGGATGGGTGGGTCAGTTATCGGTGATTGGTCACATAGATATGAAGGGCTGGGCTGGTAGCCAAAGGCAAATTCTTGGGAGACTTTAGTCTCCATTAGTCTCGATGTCTTGTGACTCACCCCGTGTTCTGGGCAAGGATTATTGTCATGTATAAGCTCAAGGAGAGCAGAGAAACTCCATTTGGAGCTCTGTCCTTTCATTCCCTCCTCTGGTTGTTTTGAAATAGTCTTATTTAATAATAAGAATGTGGACAGTGGTTTGGCTTCTGTAGCTGCTTCCTGCTGAATTGGGGTGTAGAGATGTTTCTATCTGCCTACAGTTAAGAGGAAGACATGAGGGGACAGGAGCCAAAAGATTGTTAGAGTACTTTTAGTGTTTGCACTGTATAAAAACATATATTATTAGAATTAATAATATTATAATAAGGGCCATTATAGCTGCTGTTGCAACATATTAAGACTTTGATGTCTGGTAAGATAAATTTATAAATAGTTACCCTAGTGAGCTCAGCACCCACTGTAGGAATCCAGGCAGTTCCCATTGTTGTACCAGCAAACTCCTTAGTTTATACTTGGGTGCTACTGCAGCTTGCTTCTGAGTTTCCTTGGGCTTTGTGATGAGAATTTATAGACATTTATGAGAGTTTTTTTAAAAAGAGAAAGAGACAGGAAAGTCAAGACTATTTTTTATATATGCAGAAGAAACTGTAAATATTGAAAGGTAGAGGGAAATAAGTCTGAATGAAAAAAATATGGTAACTATTAAGATAATAATTTTAACAAGGAAATATAGTTACTTTGAGAAGATTTGAAGAAAAAAATTGATAATGTTTTTTGGAGACATAGAAGAAACTTCAGAACACAGTCTAAATTGTAAAAAAATAATAATGAACAAGAGAATTTAAAACAGGTGTATTACATTTTTAAAACATAATTCTCTCTTTAGCTCTCCATTTTTATTAAAGGTAAGACCAATTTATTCATAAAATAGGTTTTAGACTTACTTGCATAAAGTGTAGCAAGAATAATTATTTGTCATATAGGCTCTTTTGAATTGGTTTTGTTGGAACTTTTTTATAAAGAACTTTAGATTCAATTTTCCAGGAGCCTTTGAGTTAGCCAAGGATTTGTTGTTTAGAACTGTATGGACCAGACCAACCTTTCCACGGATCTATTTATTGGTTCTTTACAGATCTCAATCTTAATTTCTTAAAACAGTTTGTTTTGCAATAGTATTCCAGTCAAAGCCTTGGAAAAACAATGAGTATTTTCAATCACATTTTGTTACAAAAAAAATAGATTCTTAAACTTATGCAAGTAGCCATACTATTATAAATTAATAGCTTTCGAAGTCTGGAGAAATTAGGTAGAGAGAAAGATATATGCCTCAAATTTAGCTTACAAGAACATACTTTACTTATTTTTGAAAGACTGTACAAAAAAGTCATTCTCTCATTGATCCTGTGTTGAATTAGCAATCCTTATGCCTGGAAGACCTATGTTGGATTGGTAATCCTTACACCTGGAAGGAGATTTTAAAATCATTAGCAATTCAGCACTGAAAAGCATTTGTCAGAGTCTTATAGCTGATTATAAACTGCTGTGGGTGACTGAGGCCTGTGTAGGCAAAGTTTGAAAGGGATCTCAGATACCACTTTTAGGTTTTACAGTAGATGTTGTTTAGAAAACAATTTACCTGGTCTGCAGGTACCATCTAAGCCATTAAGGAAGCAGTTTAAAAGGAGAGTGTGAGGGAGGTGTGGTTTCTAAGCCACTTTTTACTTCTTACCCCACCCTAGAGAGACTCATTTGAGAACCTGAAACTTTACATGTTGAAAAGTTTGTTAAGTATTAAAGGTTTTAAATGTATGATGTTATAACACAAGATTACAGGCCATTGTAAAAGTTCCTTATTGAGCCAAAGTGATAGTCCAAAGATCTTGAGAAGTAAAAAACAAACAAACAAAAAAATACCTCGCTTCTTAATAGGGGAGATTTATTCTTTTTTAAAGAATTTTTATTTTATTTTAAAGATGTGGAGTACGTTTCAGGATGAGCTATACAAGTAGACACATACAGGTAAAGTTTGGGCCTTCCTTTGGTCCAGATTTATTCTTAAAACAACAAAAACTAACAAAGATAGAAAGATAACAGAGAGAATAACTGAATTCATCTCTTCTCACCACCCCCCCAACCCCAAATTGTATGTAGATGAAAATTCTTTTGGAGGATTGGAAGGGTCAGGGCCTGGGATTATCCAAGAACCTGGGTGTTAAAGGTAGTATATGTTGGAGATTGTCAGTGAAGGGGTTTGTATTCTGGTCCCTGAATAGCCTCATAGAGAAGTTTAGCAATGAGGCCATAACTTGAGATCTAGATTTTAAAATATTCAGTAAGGTCTCCCCCCCCCCCCCAAAAAGCACAGAGTTCCTTTTCTTTTTTTTTTTTTTTACATTTTCATAGATAAATTTTTATATCTATAGTTTGAACAACCTTTTTTAACTTCTGATTAAGACAAGGCTATATGATTCCAACATGGGTGGCAAGGACCAGATAGCTGGCAATTGTGTTAATTAGGAAACTAATTTGGGTTCCAGTGCCCTATCCTAATATTTACTTGGGAGTTGTTAGGTTGATGGTACTAAGCTGGTGGTACCGGGCACTTTAGCAGCTTTTCAGTCTTCCTCAGTGGCCACCATTTCCTGAGCCAGGTGCTCCCCCTTCCCTCCAGAAAAGAGTGCACCTGTTCCCCAATGGCTCTCTGGCCTGCATAGTGGACAAGGTCCTGGATGTCTGGGCCTCTTTGGGGCAACTACGCTTTAAGTGCCCTCGCAAATTTTACCCATAGCGATGAACACCATCTCCCTTAGCATGTTTGTTCTTACCAGGTATCTATTAGACAGCTGGAGTTTTGTCACTCATGGAGACTGCTTATTGGGATGTCGATTTTTGCCCCTCCAGTCCTGCTGCCCTCCATGTTGGCACCCTTTCGTTTCTTGAATGTCTTGGCTGTTATAAAAAACAAACAAAGAAAAACTTCCATTTCTCTGTTTGAAATGGCCCGATGTAAAAACCTTTTAGAGTGAACAGACCATGCGGATGTGAAATGATCTATTTGCATCTATTCCTAACTGTGAACAGGCAGATTTGTTAAGATGCTTTAGAAATCACTAAATTACAGTCTAGGAGGTGCTAGAGGTTGGCATGAGGAAAAAAAAAAATAGTTGTGAGGTGTGGACAATTAGGTGAGAGTGATCTGTTCTCATGCTTTATTATGCCAAACAAAGAGTATCCAGTACTTAAAGTTTCATCTGTTCTGCAGTGGGGGAACTAGTCGGGTGTAGCAAGGTGACTCAACTTTCTTCCCAGAAAACCTTCAGTAAGCCTGACACAATAAACACTGGTGTTATCTACTACTAATGCTTTAGTACACGGTAAAGTTGAAGGAAGCAAGATTTTACTAGAGTGCTTGGGAGTTTGGTTTGGAAATGCAGATTAGAATGAGAATAGGCTTATTTTCCTATGAGTTAACATGATTTGGTTTTTGTTTGTTTGTTTTTGAGTTGTAGTCTCACTCCCTCGCCCAGGCTGGTGTGCACTGGTACGCTCATGGCCATCCCAGCATCGACCTGCTGGGCTCCGTTGATCCGTCTGTCTCAGCCTTCCAAGTAGTCAGAACTCAGGCACGTGCTACCATGCCCAGGTAAATTTTTATTTATTGTAGAGACGAGGTCTCACCAAGGTGCCTGGGGCTGGTCTTGAACCCGCGGACTCAGGCAATTCACTCGCCTCGGTCTCCCAAAGTGCTGGGATTACAGGCTGAGCCACAGAGCCCAGCCAACATGGTTTGTTAACCAACACATGGTCCCTTTTTTCTGTCCAGGAGGAGGGCTGATAGTCCCAGTTTAGATACAATTTAAGAGAGATTTATTATGGAAAAAAAGAACAGAACTTTCATAATGATTCTCACCCTGGTCACTTTTTGAAGGAAAAGTTGATGAACAGAATTTGAGAGGAGATGGTACACATGGCCTTTTAAAATTTTTATTTGTTTGTTTATTGCTGCAGCTGCTAGGGCTGGCACCAGCGTGTTATCAGGTAGTGAAGGGGCTTATGAAGATGGAGAGGGAGGAGGCTGAAAGTGGGAAAAAAGGAAGGATTTGGTCAGCTGGGTCCATGTTGTCTGAGAGTGAGTAAGAGGAAGGCAAATTAGCCTGAGGAGTTAGATGGAGTATGCCACAGGAAGAACAAGGATCCGAGCAGCACGGAACACCACTTTGAGAAAAGCTTATATATAGGGAACTCAGGCTTTGTGGCAGCAATAGAGGTCAAGTTGAAAGAGAATATTAAAGGCAAGAGACATGCCTTGGACCCCACCTCCTGGTCACCTAGCTGGTATTGAGGGGGGAAAAAATGAGACACTTAGGGCAGATGTCCTTTTCTAGTGAGAGGATCCTGAGATCTTTTAGAATGAATTTCAATGGGGTGACCCTTGGCCACTGCAGATTGAGGGTTCTCCATGAGGAGTTCTAAAGAGAAAAATGGATTGGTTCTGAGAATGGCCTCGAAAAGCTGGAAAAGAGAGAAACCCATCCACATTCTCAGTTAGCATCCCAAAAGAGAATCAGTAGAATCAGCCTGTATGTGCAGGTATCAAGTGAGAAAGGGTGTCCCCTTGATTCCCTCGACACACTGAAGGCTGTCCTTCCTCTAACAACAAGCCTGTTTCTATGCATGCTCAGAAGACTCGGTGCCAAGATTTTCAAGAAAGAGACCTGGAGTCCCAGTGAAAAAATGCTTTTCAAGTTTGTTCCCAGACCTTCTAATGAGAGAAAAGATAATATATGGACTCACCAGTCGATGGTATTGGAATTTCATGCCAGATAAAGCTGAGGCAACAAGATCTGGCCAAAGTGGCCATCAGTTGTCTCTGAGTTCCAACGTAATCTACAGAAAGACTTGAGCTAGAAAAGAGGACAGTGAGAGAAAAAGCGAGTAGGAGACTCCAAAAAGAGTTCAAGTCTCCCTGTAGCGGCCACCAAAAATGTTAGGTCAGTGGGCCGATGTCACAGGAATAAAGCAAAGGATTGTGTGGAAGGTAGAGAGAAAGAAAAAGTTTATTATACACTTTCCATAGACAGAAAGGGGCCAAAAGCTCAAAGACAATTGTGGGGGCAAATGCTTGAGGCTAGAGGTTTTTAAAGCTTGTTTTGGTGGGGGGTGGGGAGTGGGCAAACAAGCATTCACAAGAGCTGATGTCATGGTGATGAGGTCTGTTTCTCACATCTCTGATGACTGGACGGATGGGTGGGTCAGGCATGAAGCACATAGACAAAGATAGGCTGGTAGCTAGATGTGTAGGTCAGTCATGGGTGGTTAATCACATAGACGAAAAGGGCTGGGCTTGTATCTGAAAGACAAATTATCCGGAGATGTTCATCTCAATGTCTTGTGACTCACCCAGGGTTCTGGGAAAGGATTATTGTCATATATAAGCTCAAGGAGACCAGAGAAACTCCATTTGGGGTTCTGTCCTTTCAATTAATATCTCCCTTTTCCCCATCAATTTCCCCACCCTTATCCCAGCCTCTGGTAATTACCATTTTAGTCTCTACTTCTGTGAATTTGCCCTTTTTGGAGTCCTCATATTACATTTGAAGAGCAATGCTTATTGATATCTCTTTCAGGACCCAATAACACTACCAAGAAGTCTGGATGCTCTCCATGGTGTTTTACAGCAAGAGTCTCCCTCATCCTTTGGGTCCCCTCGCATAGGTGTGAAAATTCACATGTTGGGACCCTCCTCTCTCTATCACAGTCAGGGAAATGAATTGAAGTAGTTAGATGATGATAACTTTTGTTATTTCGTTATTTTCTGGGCAATGTCACCTCACATGCTGACACCAGGTTCTTCTGCTTCAGAAGTCTATAGACTCTGATGTGCCCCTAAGCACAACTGCATCTAAAAACAAATAAACCAAAGTTCACTTCAACAATAAAGAAGGAAGATGCTGGGTCTCTACAGTTGTTATGCCCCCAACTTGTTGGAGTTTTAAAAGAGGAAATGGAAGTACTCCATTAATGCTGGTTATTCTGTGGCCGTGGCCTCCCATCTCCTCTGGAGTCTCACCTCGTTGCCCTTTTCTCCCTCCAAGTGGAAAATAATGACTGAGGTAGATATCGTTTTTCCAGATTATGTTAAGTAAAGCAGATGCATTAAAGTCTACAAAACTTCCCGAGCTATAAAAGAAGAGTAGATGACTATGACTAAAAAGCATAGGAGTATAACTTGCAAATTCTAAGTGACATTCAAACATTGAACATCTCATTTTTAAATATAATTGACTAACTTTTTCCACTATGGCTTTTTAAAGCATATGAGACAGCTTATATTAAAAGACATATTTAATAAACTAATTTAAATGAAACATGCAAAGATAGAAAGGGAAGGAGTATTCCAACCTTGTAGACTAATATTTTTGCCATATATAAATACCAAATAAAAGTGTGATTTTTTTTTCTTCTCAGGAGTGAGGGGAAAAGTTTGTGACACAGTAATTTACATAGATCTCACCATCTGAATGAAAAACAGCACACTGGAATCCTTAGGAAACAAAGATTTTCCTGGCAAGAAATTCTCAAAGAAATTTTTCACTTCAGACCTGCTATTAATAACGAGGAACACTTTTGCTCCTCAACTGGAAATCGTTCTATCAAAAAATGTGCTCCTTTTAATCAAATGTTATATTCTCAGTGAAGGAAAAAAAATATAGACAAATGCAGAGATCTTTTTTGTTAAGTAATAATATTCACTATTATTACTATCATTAATACCAGTTTGAAATCAAGCCAAGAAGTTAAAACAAAGAACATAGAGATCTTTAAAATAATTTAATTAAGGGGGAAAAATGGATCTGGCCTAACCTCTAGTTCCATGGGTTGCACACAGTTGGTGCTTACTAATTGAGCCACTTTAATTGAACATGTTCAGAGGGAAAAAAGACATTATAGAAGGACTCACTAACAACTACTCCCAAGTCATTTTACATTTAAATGACTAAGGATAAATTGTTCTCAGAGAAAAATAAAAAAGATTTCTGAGAAATAGCCAGACGAAGAGTAAAGGTTTCTGCAGGATAGCATATGGGGAATGACTATGTTATCTGAAGCATTTTTAATCTCTACTTTAAATTTTCAAGTCTCCGTAAGCAAAGTGAAATTTTCATATTCACCAATCATTTTAAAACATTCAAGATTTTGCAATTTTGCAGAGTGAATCGTGTGATTAGAAATTTAGTTCTGATTGAGGGCGAAACACCGAGTCCATCTCAGCATTGCTCTCTTTCAAAATGCTCTGACATCCAATTTTTTATTTGATGACTGATGAACTCATGTAATTCTCAACAGAGACTCATGACCAGAGTGATGACACTATGGTAAGCAAATATGAGGCGTGTGGCATGCTGGAAGACCCAGCCAGGAAGAGGGAGATGATCACGGGCAGCATGGCGGTGGTCCAGGCAGCTGATCAGCTCCCTTAACTGAATCCCACTTGATCATTATTTGCTTAATTTTACATTGGATACCAGCCTCGGCGACAGAGTGAGATTCTAACTCAAAAAAAAAAAAAAAAAAAAAAAGAGATCTTAAACTGGGAATTTTTTTAAAAAGTACAATTATTTAAAAGGTGCATTGCCTTTCTTCAAATTATGCAGATGGTGTGATTTTCATTTAGTCTGTTTTTCTTTGTGTCACTTTGCCTTGTTTTGTGCAGTAATAAGGAGTTATGTAGTGCCATTGCCTTCAGTTACCCTGAAATCAGACTTTGTTAATTTAAGTGGAATTTTCCTTGTTTCACCACTTGGTTCCTGTTGTTTTTTGATGGTTCTAATGATATTTTTGTTGTACTGGTGTCTTTTATGACTTTTTAGATGGTTGAATATTAATAGTTCCATAGAAAAAAGACTAGATTGAGAAATAAAATTGTGTTTTCAAGCTATGTTTTTCTTAGTGTTATCTTCTTTCGCATTATGAACATTATTCTATGGCATTTTATGTTAGGCTTTTGAAAAAACATAAATACGTTTTAGTTTACTTGATCCTCACATAACCATTGCAAAGTATTTTCTGTCTTCATTGTACAGATAAGCAAACAGACAACATCCCTAATACCAAAAAAACTAAGTGTTTTGCCCAAGTCACAAAGTTAACATCAAAGCCAAGAATATATAAGCCCAAAGTCATTTTTATAGCAAGTTATGAGAAAAAATACAAGTATGATATTAAACATTCTGTAAGTATAGAAACAATTATAAGCTATCAAGGTTGTTTAACATCTTTACAAGATTTAGTTAATTAGGGAATAATTATTTATGAAGCCTTGCCTCAGCAGCAGTTTTAGTTGTAGAATGGATATTTGCCAGCCCCTGCTAATTCAAGGTATTTTTCTTGATAAAAATGGGGCAATCCATCTTGAGACTAATCTTTTCACGTTGATAATACAAAAAAAAATGCTTAATCCAAAACAGATTATTGAAAGTTGAGAATTACTTTAGTGTCTCATATAATTTCTCTGAAAAGGGGAGTCACTTCTTTGTTTAACTTCAGCCCTGAACACCTTTAAAACTAATAAAGTAGATTATATATATATTCAGCATAGCATGACTATGGAGAAGTTATTCATCAACTTGAAGCAGTTGAGTTTGCAAATTAGGAAAAATTAGTAAACTACTTCTCTTTCTTGTTTAAATGTAATTGGGTAACAAGACTCTTCAGGAAACAATTCAGTGATCATCTTCCACTCCCTCTCATTCATGTATTCCTCTCCACTTGCATGCTTTTATACACTAAAGACTCATAATCTTAAACAAAACGTGAATAAACCCTTTCTTTCGCAAATGACTATTTGGTTTCACAATTCTGATATCTTTATCATAAATGTTGAAGGAATGGTGCACAGAATCTTTTCTTAGCAAATGATGCCAAATTCTTCACAGCAGGTTGCACCTGAAGTCTGACCTGCGGCAAAAGCTAATCAGTGGCTCTTATTTAAACATTTTTTCTTTAAATGTTCCAAAGAAAGAGTGAGAGGGAATAAAGAAGATGGTTTGTTAAAATGAATAGTAATAAATGCTAGCCAACAGTTAAAGGTAGTACATTTATATTGACTTCTTCTAGCAATTCTAATTTTCTCCCCTTAGGGTCAAGTGTCAGCTGAAGGTTGAATAGGACAAAAACTCAAAGAGGATCACAGTTTGAAGGTTTCCCTTCTTCCATTTCAAAATGTGATACCAAATGACTTGAAACGAGTGAAGACGCTTTAAGGCTGTGTGTGCCAGATTAAACATAGGCTTAGGCATTCATGTTGACACACACATTATCCTCTTATTGTTTAAAATGTTTCAAAAATACTATTAATGGAAAAATTTCCTGTCATTTCATTTCAAAATAAAACAGGAAGACCGCTGCATGCATGTGAACTAATCAGGTGTGCACACAAACATGTGTGTGTGTACATGAACCATACCAGCATTTGGCATATCCTCCCTCAGGCAAAGCAAGGACCAGCAAGTAGTACTATTTTTCCTATCAACCCTGGAGAGTACAGAGGCAGCCCTGTGTGTTATTAATGGATAAAATCTGAACAGCAGCCAACCCCAAGGTGAACCCTATGCATTTAAAACATTTCATCAGACAGCTAAGTTTTTTTTTTTTTCTTTTTGAGCAGCAGATATCTCTCTAGCCGCCACTCAATAGATCCCTAGAAGAGAGCAATAGCTGGTCTCACTAATGTGCAAATTGATAGTATGAGCTCTCCACCAAAATATAAACAACCCTGTGTTTCTTAAGTGTCAATATCCTAGGTTGGGCTGATGTAAAGGAGAGCTGTAGATTAACCATAGAATTAATTGGCCAAAGGAAGCAGTAAATATAAAATCTTTGCCCAAACAACTGACTTCTTAGGTTCATTTTTGGGATGCTGAGATGCTCTGCTGAATCCCAAACAACTGGAATCCAGGCATTTATCTACAGTTTATGACTCCGATTTTCCATAAAAATTAAGGAGGAAGTGGATGGTTTATAAGGTTAGAGGTAAAATACAATTAATTAGATTTTATTAGTATATTTATTTGTTTTCTGCTTAACTCCAAAGATGATTTGGGGTTTGTGCTGGTTATTTTCTATTTGCCACCCAATGCAGATCCATTTGCTGCTCAGTTTTGTGCACACGGAAGCTGACCCTGGTAGACAATACCACCCAGGCTACCTGGTTAACTGGCTTTCAGTTGGGCCTGACCAAAGGGTAGCCCTGAGAGAAGACTGAAGGGCAGGAGGAGACAGAGACTGTGGTATGTCTTCCTTCCTGCTGTGGGCCACATTCCTAGAACTGGCTGTGTCCTTCCAGCAGTACAGTTCCCAAAGAGAGGCCCATTTCCATGGCGCCAGCTCATGCTGGTATTTTGCTAGCACTATTCCTTTTCCTTCCTCTTTTGGCCTGTTGATGGCACAGGCTACTCTCTCGCTGGGCTCTGAGTTCCCCTTGTCCCTGGTTTTTCCCTTTAGCCCTATCCTCAAAATAGTTGCTTCATTAGAATCCCCTGTCCTGTATGGATTTGATTCTACTTTCTGCTGTCCTCGGTATTAATCAGTTACATATTTGTAAAATGCCTACAACAGTGCCAGACATATAAGCTTTATGTTTGTTAAATCAATAAAAATAAACTTACATAATTATGACACTCTGAATCTTGTGGTCAGAGGAAAGGTGTGCTATGATTGTCCAGTCTGTGTTGTGAGCCTACTCCCGGCTTAAGAGTGTATGGAGTCAGGAGAAATAGTCAGGAGAAAGATAACCGCCACAAAGTGATTAAAATGAAGACAGAACAGGACTGTATGCCATACCTTAGTTCCTAACATGGCTATCTTGGCCTCAAGGATTCTTTTTTCTTTTCTTTTTTTTTTTTTGTGTGTGATAGTGCCATGACCTTTTAACTCTGAGTTTTATACTGGTTAAAGATGAATTTCTGTATTTCACAGGTAGAAGCGAGAACAGTATTTTCCTCTTCTAAGTTGCGAAGAACACAGACTCACACGATATGACTAAAACAAAAGAAAACTTTATTGACACATTCTAGTTACCTTTAGGCAAGTAGCGAGAAAAGGAAAGAATGTGTCTGAGTCTAGAGAAGAGTAAGTAAGGAATCACAGCCCTCACCACTGCAGTCTGAGTATGTGGCTCATTGACGTGGAAACCACAGAGTGAGCTATGTCCAGGAAGTCTGTAGTCCCCCAAGGAACTGGGTTTGCCTCATCCTATGGAAGGAGCATGGAGCAGCAGTTTAGCAGTCCAGCAGGTGAAATAGCAAAGGGATAGCAGGAAACATGAGTCTCGTCATCCCATACCATTTTGGGACCTTTCTTTTAACTGAATGTAGTTTTGTTTCTTATAGAATCTGGCCAGCTTGTCAAAAGCTGGCTTGTCTATGCATGAGAAACTCATCAGTACTTTCAAATGATATTGCTCCAACATAGACTGTGCTGCATGTTGAATTCACAGTTTTTTGTTTTTTGCAAATTTGACTCGAAAAAGATTGTCCTGGGAGCCACCATTATATACTCTGCAATGAAAATCTCCATTTGCCTTTCATGAAACCGCATCAGGCACCTCAAGGTCTATAACCTTTTCCCTTTGATGTCTGCCCAAGTGTAAGTTTTTCACTCTAAAACACTGTCTTGGCAGGCTCCAACAGAACAGCTTGTGATTAGAACACAATGATACAAAGAAGAGTTAAGAAGAGATCAGAATAAGTAATTTATGTTTTGTCTTCTCTGAAGTGTCCCCACCCAGGTAAGTGGCAGACAGAGTTCTTTAGTGTTCCGATTTCTACATGATTTTTATAATTGTTGGCTTTCATAGATGCATGGAAGCCCACATGCACACATGAGCAAGTGTGCACATGCGTGCACATACACACACACACACACACACACACACACACACACCCCTCACAATCTTGTATTTCTCCCAAGGCAAGCATTACTTCTACTCTAAATCTATAAGAAAAAGAAAAAAGAAATATTTTAAGTGCTTCATCATTTGCAAGGCAGCCTCTCAAAATTGAGTTCACACTGAGCCCCTTCTGGCCCAAAGCAAATAAGAATGCATATTGCTATGACATATATTACTTTTTTTTTTTTTAGTAAAAGAGGGAGGTTTTAATAAGTATTTTTTAATTCAAAAATAAAACTTTCATAATAATAAAAAAGAAACAAGATTAATAATGACAGTAACAGTAATCAAGTCCATTCCAAACTCATTTTCCTCTTCCAACTATATAACCACTAATGACAGTTTAGTTTAGTGTTTTAGCAATATGCATATAAATATGCTTCTTGTTTTTAATTATTATACAATAATGTGGACTTTTTTGTATTTTGCTCTATAGATCTATAATTTTTGTGATTCTGATTGCAGTAAAAGATAAGTTCTGGCATAAATTACATCTACAATGCTGTACAGCTATAACCATCATTTATCTCCAGAACTGTTTCCGTCTCTCTAAACTGAAACTTTGTGTCTATTAAATGGCAAGTCTCAATAACCTCCTCACTCTAGTCTTGGTAGCCACTATTCCACCTCCACCTCTATAAATTTGATTACTCTGTATACCTCATATAAATAGAATCAAACAATATTTTTCTTTTTGTGACTGGCTTGTTTAATTTCAAGTTATACTCATGTTGTAGCATGTGTCAGAATTTCTTTTCTGTTGAAAGTTGAATAATATTCCATTGTGTGCATATGTATGTATGCGTATGCATATATACACACACAGATATGTAGCTATATCTATATATCTATAGATATAGCTATATATCTATATATCTGTATATTCTAGACACCATTGCTTCATATATTTAGGAGATCTTCATATATTTAGGAGGCATTTATGTATCCATTCATCAGTGGACACCTGGGTTGCTTTTACTTTTTGACTATTGTGAATAATGGTGCTATGAACATGTGTGTATACATATCTCTTTGAGTATTTGATTTTAATTCTTTTGATTGTACAGCCTGAAGTAGAATTGATGGATAATATAATTCTTTTTTATATTTTGGGGGAATAATCATGCTACTTTCCATAGTGGCTACACCATTTTACATTATCACCACAGTGCAAAAGAATTTCAATTTCTTCACATCTGTGCCATGTGCACTTGAGAAGAATGTGTACTCTGCTAGTTTTGTGTGGAGTGTGTTTTATGTGCCTGCTTGGTCCATTTGGTCTACTGTGCTGTTTAAGTTCTCTTCTTCCTTATTTATTTTTTATCTGCGTCTTGTATCCATTATTGAAAGCGAAGTATTGAAGTCTTCTACTCTTATTGTAGATATGTATATTTCTCCATTCTATTCTATAAATGTTTACTTCATATATTTAGGATCTCTGATGTTTGGTGCACATATGTTTATAATTGTTATATTTTCTGATGAATTCATCCTAGTATTATTATTATATAATAGCCTTCTTTCTGTCTTGTAATAGTTTTTAACTTAAAGTGTATTTTCTTTCTATGACATGCCACACCAGGGAGGTTCAAAGGTGAGTAAAAATGTCATGAAGTTTTCTAGCATTGAAAAAAGTGGCTTTTCTTTCACTGGGTATTTGCTTGGTTGCCGTAGATCTTATTTTGGGAACTCCTATAAAGTTATTTTAGTTAGTTTGTAGTTGCTTATTTAGTATTTCCATGTGGAAACAAGAGCCTAGAGCTTCCAAGTCTGCCATCTTGCTGACTTTACTCTCAGTTCTATGGATTATAATGTGCATGTGTGTGTGTATGAATTTGTGTAATCACCATCACAATTAGGTTAAAAAGTAATTAGAATTCAGAACAATTCCATTCCCCCAGAAAACTCCCTCGTATTATACCCTTGTACTCACACTGTCCATTCCACACTTAAACCCTGACAACTATGTACATATAGCAACTATGTACATATATATTATTATTATTATTATCATTATTATTATTTTATTTATTTATTTATTTATTTTTTGAGTCGGAGTCTCACTCCGTCACCCCAACTGGAGTGCAGTGGCACGCTCCCGGCCACCACAGCCTTGACCTGCTGGGCTCAGGCGATCCTTCTGCCTCTGCTTTCCAAATAACTGGAACTACAGGCATGTACTACCACACCCGGCTTATTTTTTGATTTATTGTAGAGATGAGGTCATGCCAAGTTGCCCAGGCTAGTCTTGAACTCCTGAGCTCAGGCAATACTCTCGCCTCAACTTCCCAAAGTGCTGGGATTACAGGCTTGAGCCACCACACTCGATCTAGTATATACTAAGAAGAAATAAAATCATATTATCCCCACTACTCTGTGACTTCCTTTTTTTTTAAACATATCAGTGTATCCTAGACAATACATTTATACACTTATTTAATTATTTAATAAAATCATAATGTTTCATAATCATTTGGTTTAAATGGGCCTATGTACAAGTGATCCTCTTTCCCAGATTTTTTTAATGATATTGTTATATATATATATATATATATATATATATTTAAATAAGTCATTCAATACTTTTGCTATTATATCTGTAGGATAAATGGAATTTCTGTCTCAAAAGTACTATGAATTTGTGCTTTTAGTAGTTATTGCCAAGATATTGTCCAAATTTTACCCCAATTTGAACTCCTACAAGAGTAAAGTGATTTTTTTCTCCATTCATTAACAGTGACTATGATAAATACTTTTAAAGCATTGGCAAGCTTATGGGAGAAAAAATGCTATATAATTTTGTTGTCTCTTGCATTTGTTCAAAATGAACGAGGGTTGGCATTGTTCCCTTGGTTTAGCCATTTGTTTTTATTTTCCTAAGGATTGCCTTCTTGAATGCCTTGCCCATTTTTATATTTGATTGTTTGCCTTTTACATTGGTGTTTAGAAGCTCTTTGTACATTGATGAAATTAGTCTTCCATCTGTCATAATTTTTTTCAGTTTGCTATTTATATTTTTATTTTGCGATATTTTCCATAAAAATTTTTAACTTTTATGTGTTTAGATTTATCTTTACTTTTTTGCTCATGTGTCATGCTTAGAAGGGCCTTGTCTTTTTGTTTACAAATTTTTAGATTTGATTTTTTGAATCTTTTATTTATTTAGCTCTTTTGTGGTGTAAGAAGGTGGAGATCTAACATTATTATTTTTCCTAAATGACAAGTGAGTTAATCCAATGCATTTTAAGGAGAAATACATTTTCTTCTACTAGTTTTAAATACTAGTTTTATAAATTGCTAAATTCCCATATGCAATTAGAGGCATTTCTGGACTCTCTATTCTATTTTTTGATCTGGGTATTCTTTAGCCCCATTACCAAATTGCTTTACTTATTGAACCTGTATAAAATATTTTATTATATGCTAAGTTTACTCAAACTTTATCGTATTCTCTTTTCAGATATATATTGTTTATTATCAAATGTATTTTTGTGAACTTTACAAAAATAAGCAGCTAGAAAACATAAAATATAAGTCAATAACAGCAACAACAAAAATAAATAAGTCCTCTTTTAAGGACTACAAAAGTAAATATGAATAAGTGAGAAGAAATAGCTTGTCCTTGAGTAGGAAGATAATATTTTAAAATTTTCAAGTAGCCGTATGTTATTAAATAATTGCAACCAAATTTCAACCAAAATACTTACAAAATTTATCTTTAAAATATGTATGCCTCTTATTAGTCATTCCCTTGATGACACAAGCAACTGGTTAAGGCTTTTGAAAGAAGGACCTAATTAATTTCTTAAATAAAATTCTCTTTGTGTCCCAGTTTTTGGAGGCGTGGTTTTATTCTTCCAGTTATGTAGAAACACTGACATTATGCCTTATCCACGATATAAATATATACATATATTATATGTTGACTCCCTGCTAAGAAAATAGAATCTTCTCCCTTTCTTTAATAGCTATGTCTAGAGCTCCAAAAATTTTTTTTAATCCAAATGTCACATGTCACCACACAATGAAATACCACTTTATCTTCTTTATTTAAAATGTAAACTTCTCAAAGCAAGAGCCTTCACTTGTATTCTAAACTGCATTCCCATTTGAAGAGGTTTAAGAAATACTTAGCTTGTGATCAAAGTGCAAAGCATGCACTCTCCTGTAATATTATCTTCCTTTCTATCTCTTTCCATTCATTTTTAAATTTATTTATGTGATTTTTGTTTTGTTTTTGTTCTTAATCAGAAAAAGTGTGGCTATAATTCAATGCATGTCTCTAAAGGAGAAATTTTGGAAAACATCAAGGTTTCAGGGAATCAGGAAAATTGTATATTTTGCCACATGTTGATAATCTGACTTTTGTAGTAACCACCATATAGCATGTTTTCTGCTGGAAACATTTTTCTTTGAAATCTGGGGCTGCCTAGCTAAAAGCCTAGACCTTCTACTTGTTTACTGATGTTTCTGTCTGCTTGTACAGGCTTAAGGATCCTTTTACTAAATGTAACTTGCTTGGGGGAATACACATATGTGGTGGGAGATCATGCCTAAATTAAGAGTCCTTCACCCCTGACAGACTGACAAAACATCCTGTACACGATTCTCAGAGGATTCAAAATGAAATAGTCATTCTATACCGGAGAAACTGTTTAAAGTGACGGGAGAGTTGTATTTAGCATTCAAATGTGCTGTGTTTGCTTGGCAACAATTTTTTTTCTAGAGACTATATGGATTATGGTCAACAAATAAGAGCTATAAATATATGTACACATCTTTCTGTGGTTACCCCAAGCTGATATACACACAACTCATACACAGTTTTAGTAAATTATTTTTACTAAAGTTTTTCCTATTTCCTGAACTCTAAGATTTTAACTATTGGAATAATCAAAGAAATAAATGTTCACATTTTACATTTATAATTGGCTAGTAGTATTTCCCCTCAGTTGGAAAGACCTGGTCAAAATAGATCCTGCAAATAATTGTTAATGTATCTCCCCAAATATCAGGGGCTTAGAAAGTAACTGTTTCAACAAATATTAATTGCAGATGCACTATGTGCAAACAAGGAATACCTACCATTAACAAAAGTCAACTAGAGAAGGATCGACGGTGACCAGATCATGTTCAAGAAACTATTTGCTAGTTGTAAAATATGTATATCGCCGGGCTCGGTGGCTCAGCCTGTAATCCCGCGCCTTGGGAGGCTGAGGTGAGTGGATTGCCTGAGCCCGCGGGTTCGAGACCCGCCTGGGCAAGAAAGACCTCATCTCTACAATCAATCAAAAAAATTAGCCGGGCGTGG
>CAUYQG010045111.1:0-16891 GCA_963574415.1 Tarsius wallacei | reverse complement strand
CGGGCTCAGGCAATCCACTCACCTCAGCCTCCCAAGGCGCGGGATTACAGGCTGAGCCACCGAGCCCGGCTGAAATGCCATTTTTATTAATGTTTGTCCTAAACGGGAAATAACACATTCAATAACTTTTTAGATACTTTTGTATATAGTTTCTTTCTTTTGTGAAAGAGACATTCTGCAAAGCCTGTGTGAGAGTCCTCAGGCCTCAAATGTGCCCATCAGGTTCTCTCACAAAAGAAGAGATCAGACTCAATGGCATGATCCAAATAGAGATGCCAGAAAGAACGTACCCCAAAAGACTGATATGTTTCTTCAAAACTGAAAAATCCAAATGTTTCATGATGAGAAAAAGGGCCCTAAGGGTGTATATTTAAAATTTTTCAAATGGTAAAAATATGTGTAGGAACAATTACTTGTTTCTGATATTATGTGTTAAGCTGTCTGGTCATTTAATAAAGTTTATTTGTGAAATATAAGCGTTAACAAGAGCTCTGGTTTAGATAGGAAGATGGTTTGTGTGGTGTAGGATAAGAGAGAAAAATGTGTCCCCTTCTTATGCTGCTTGGAAAGCTGAGGCAGAAGGATCACCTGAGCCTAGCAGGTCGAGACTACAGTGGCACTGAGCATGCCTCTGTCCTCCAGCCTGGGCGAAAGAGTGAGACTCCGACTCAAAAATAGATGGGTAGGTAAATGAATAAATAAATGCATTCTCGTACTATTGAATTATCTAGGTATCTTAATCATGCTCTAGAATTTTTACTAGAATTCTTCCAAAAAAATCTAACCAATATTAACCAAGTTCCAATTAACTAAAAGGCACTTCTCTAGGTGATTGCTCCATTTGCTGTCAGACATTTCTTAGCTTTAAAATAACTGCTATATTTGTAAATCAGACATCTAATGGGGGACTTTAATCCAAAACATGTAAAGAACTCTTAAAACTTAAAAATAAAATGATAAAAAAACTCAATTAAAATGGACAAATCATCTGAACTGACATTTTCTCAAGAAGATATACAGATACTTACACGCATTTGAAAAGATGTTCAGAATTGTTACTTATGAGATAAATGATGCTATTCCTACACACTGGGATGACCGTTTGAAGCTTTTCAAATCTCACCCTTGCTACCTGAATCAGATTCAGATTCATTCAACTGGGCATTTACTATTTTATGAATGTGCTCTCAATCTATATCTCTGGTCTGGAGTTCTATTATCTCCACTCTTTACTCATTGTTTCTTTCACCACATATTGATGTGGGGCAGCGGCTTCATTTTTAACAAGCCTGCAGGTGGTGGGTTTGAAGCTATTCTCTGAAATACTGTCTAGCTGCTACTTTGCATGTAATAGCTATGGAAACTTTCACCAGAAAAAATGGCACGTCTGCCCAGCCAGATCCTGCCAGCCTGCATGCAATACTTTTTGTTTTCCCTCTCTTGCCACTTCTATTTTTTTTAACAATAACGTGTTCCCTTTTTATTTTTCACATAGTATTTACCCAAATTATGTGTCTTCCAAGTATAGATTTCTTCATACTTAACTGTGTAATTTACAAAGAGTGAAGAGGACTGTTGTAGTACTTATATCAAGAAAAAATATGTATGGTAGCAGTGACGATGAAGCAGAAATTATTGGCTAAAACAAAAGCTCACTTGCATTTTGTAGATTTCATTTATCCTTTGTTCCTAACAATGCAATTTAAAGTGACTTGGGATTAATAACGTTTCTCAAACCATATCATGCTTTGTTTGACAGAACATTTGCAAAAATTGTAATGAAATATCTCACCTGTCATTGATTTCCACATAGAAGTCTCATAGAGAATTGGGGGATTATTTGTCGTGTTGTTTTATTTATCAGAAGAATTTAAAACATAAATCCTGGTATCATTCTGGAGAGTCTTTCTCAGGAGAGAGCCTAGGGTAGCTGAGTAATAGGCACATATTTTATTTTATGTTTTTTAACACACGACAATATGTCTTCTTAGGTTAGTCTACCAGCTAGTTTGGGAAACCATCTAAAATGTGGTTCCCAGTTGTTGATTTTAAAATCTCCCTTATGCTTTTTTGTTTCTTTCTGCTTTTTCTGAAGTTCTACAAACTGTATCCAGCACTTACAATACTAGAATCTCAGTATGTGTAAGCCTGGGAATCTGTAGGGCAAAAGGATTTTTCTGGTGAATGATGCATGCTAGAGTTCAAACGTTAATGCAAAATGAAGTGTTGCCTACAGCCCAGCGAATGGAAAACAAAGTGACATCCAGAACTGAAATGTCTATAGGCAAGGGTAGTAGTTAAAGGTAGTGAATATCTGTATATGTGTGTGTGTATACAATATACATATAGATATTTATTTATTTTGCTCACTAATTAAAATAATTAAAAAATAAGTTCTAGAAAAGTTGAAAGAATAGAATTAACATCCATAAACCCATCACATAGATTTATCAATAGTTAACTAACAATTTATCCCTCTTCTTTTTCCTTTGACTGAACCTTTTGAATATATTTTGCAGCTATTGATAACGGATTTTTCAGGTCATCCTGGGCTTTGAGAGTGTCAGCTCAATGGATCAGCTAGTTGAGCCTCAGAGAATGTCAGCTCAATGGGCTGGCAAGCCTAGTTCCAGGATTGTTGGCTCTAATGGGTAGACAACCCAAGCCCTGAGAGTGTTGCTGATTCAGTGGGCTGGCAAGCCTAGCCCCAGGAGTGTCTCAGCTTCGGAGTCTTCCCTTCTGCAGCCAGCTCTCCCGGTTCACCGATTCCACCGACTTGCAGGTCAGCCTCCAAGGTGTGAGGCTCTTTGACTCTGATCATCTTCTGCAGCTCTTCGGGTCTGGGTTTTTGTCTCATTACCAGGAGGAATGAGGGACGTGGAGGAAACGAGGGACACGGACAACAGGAAAGATGAGAAAGAAGGATTTATTGAGAGGTCAGAAAAGCTCCAACGCCAGGAAGGGACCGGAGGGGGTTGCTGATCCCGGGTCGGAATCCTGGTGCATTTTTAGCCCTAAGACCAAGTCGATTGGCTAGCACTAGCTGTAAGCTGGTTAGTCGGCACTAACTGTGTTGATTGGTCAGTACTTGGGATCAATTGGCAGGAAGTATGGGCCTAATGGTGAGCAGATTGGTTGGCACTTGGCAGAGAGGTGATTGGTTGCTTTTCTATCCCAGCAGTGAGTACTCAAGGTCTAGCTTGAGAGGCTTAAGGGGGGTTGTTTACCACAGGGAGTGTATTAGTCAGAAAGGGCTAAAGTTTGCTGCATTGTAACCAGGGACCTGCCCTGTCTGTCTAGCTTTTCTGTGGCTATCTCCTCTCTCACTATTGAATACTTTACTCCGAAATAATCTATCCAGTTTCTTCTACAGAAGAATTTTCTCCTTCTTAAACACAACACAATACAATCACCACACTTAAAAATTTTACATGAAAAATACTCTATTATATAATGTGTCTATATGAAACATTTTTTATTTTGTTACACTAATATTCTTGAAGATTTCAGATGAATTTCCTTTAATGTCTCTAATATTTTCACTTATATGGTTTTTTTGTAGTTAATTTTAGATTCAATATTTTTGGCAAGAATTTCATGAGGTGATATTGTGCCATTCTCAATGTATTTTGGTGATGCACTGAGATGACAGTTTGTAACATTGGTGATACTAACTTTGATCTCTGCATTAAAATGGTGTCTTCCAGATTTTTCCATTGTTAAGGTACATTTTCTTTGCTATTAAGAAGTAGTATGAAGTGTGATCTCAATGATTTTAGCATCTTTTGATAATGCTTGGCTGAGACTATCTATAGGTTGTAAAATGGAGATCTACTAATCAATAATTTATTCTACAATCAATAATTGACATTCTTTATAAAGACTATATTTCCCTTCTCAATATTTCTGCTCTTTGTTTCTGTTCATTTTATTTACCATGAGAACACGAATTATTTTCTCATTTTTAATAATCGATGTGTTACAATTATTTACTACCGTTCTTTCTTTTTATTTTGAAATGTTTCAAATGTGGTCAGTGGAAACCTCTTGAAACTGGGTCCTATGCATCCTCTGATATATGTTTATCATATTTGAAGCATGTCCATATTTTTGACAACAACAAAATTTCTCATTTAATACTTTCTGTACTTCATCTGGAAGCAAAAATTTATCCAAGGAACGCTGGCTGTTTCAGTGATGGGGGAGATTTGGACACCAAGATCAGGTGTGCTTTATATTTAAGTTGTCATAAGTTCTGGAACCATTTCATTGACAGAGCTAAATATATATGTATGTATATGTATATATATATATTATATATATAATTTTCAAAATAATGAGTTTGTAAGAAACACCTCTAATTTTGATCCTGTACCTATACTTCTTCTTTCCCCATTTCATATTTTTTCTTCTTTTCCACATAGAAAATGTGTCACTTTTCAATATTTTGTTATTATAAAAATAATGTCACAGTGAATAAGAATATGCATATTTTTATACTTTTGCAAATGAGTCTTTAGGGTAAATTCCAAAAGTGATATTGCTGGTCAAATTGCAAATTGATTTGTAGTATGGTTAGGTATAGCTACGTTCTTCTCCAGAAGAATTGTAACTTTACCAAAAACATACTAAAGTGCCTGTTTACCCATAACCTCAACTGAAAGATAGTCACGTTGAGCTTTTGAATCTCTGCCAATACTATGGGTGATAAATAACCTGTCAGTGTGTACTTCTAATTTGCATTACTATTATTATGGGGAAAGGTGAACATCTCTTACAATTTAATGGCCATTTGTATATTTGTGTGAACTGTCAGTTATGATATTGCTCAATTTAAAACTTGTATTCCTTATTTTTTTTCCTTAAGTGGTATGAACTTTGTTTATGCTAGAGATATTATCTCGTTATCATTGATGTGTTTTTAAAACATTTCCCCAATTTTAATTTTTTTTACATTATCTACATACATTTTTCACATTGCAAAAACGTTTTAATGTAGATGAATTTATTATATATATTTTAATTTGATTTTTTGACTCATAGTTGAAGAAAGTTTTTCTAATTTTCAGGTATAAAAGAATTACTCCATGTTTTTTCCTAGTATTGATGTGGCTCATTTTATTTTATTTTATTTTTAGTTACATTTTAGACTTCCAATCACTTGGAGCTTACTTTTGTGTATTCTGGAAGATATTGGTTTAATATTTCTCTTTCAAATTTCTATCAGGCTGCTCACTGCAAGTTATTAAAATGTCAAATTTTACTCAGTGGCTTGAGATGTTTTTATTTTTTGGATTTCTGCATGTATGTCAGTATGTTCCTGAAATTTCTCTTTTGTTCTGTTGAGTCATCTATCTATTCATGTTCCAGTAGCAAAAGAGAGGTAGTTTTCATCAATTAGTCACTGACTATTAAAATTGCAAGTAATTTGTTTATGCCAATCATTCAAACATCGAGAGAGACAATTGGAAAGCCTAGGAAATGCCATTTATAGAAACAGTTTTTTAACTCAAATTAATTAGCCCCAGTCTTCTTCTATTACCATATGTCTATGCTTTCTATTTTGAAGGCAAGAGAGACTTGACAAAAGAGTCAGTTGTTTTATTTGTTTAGAACCTGAGTAGCATGCAAGAAGAAGCTTTTACATGTTAACCACTTCCAGGCTGGTCTCTGTAAAGTTATTTTTTTCCCTCCAGTGAGGAAGCTGTTTGCTTCTCTTACCTTGATTCCTTCCTTGATGCATGGAACTTGAATGAAGAATGAAAAATTCTAATAAAAATTAGGTCAAATGTTGTTTTAAGAGAGAAAGAAGTAGAATTTCACTCAAAGAATCTTTTTAGATACATTATTGATTGATACATGATGCTAAATTACGTAATTATGTGCTTACTATTTCCTCAGACATAAACATTCTGTTGAAATAGGTTTTTTTTAAAAGTTCATATTAATTTATGTCTGATCTGATAATTTCAAGAGAGCAGAAATTCTCATAGATTCATTGATTCATTTGTAGTATCTCCAACTATCTATGTAACCGACTTAAAATAGCATTTATTTAAAAAATCGATTTTAGAGCAAAGGTAATACTGAGAACTATTTCCATTTCTTTAGTTCTGTACAATGTCCTGCATTAAAGATGTTGACCTGGCTTTATCACAGTGTGTACTACGATACTGACTGACATAGATGGTCCTGATATTCTTTATAACATCTGAAGGATTTTCTCCAGCACAAAATTTTCTGAAGACAACAATGAGGCTAAATATTAATAATTGGATGCCTATTATGAAAAGATAATGATGTATATGTTCCTAGACTCTTAATTTAGAACAGGGTTCAGAAAACTATGCTTGTAAGCCAAATCCATCTATCTGCCTATTTTTGTAAATAAAGTTTTTTTAGACTACAATAAAACCATTTGCAATTTGTTTGCCTCCCATCTGTCCCTGTTTTCTCACCACAATGCCTGAGTTGAGTAGATATGACAGAGATCATATCTACTCAAAGTCTAAAGTATTTATTGTCAGGCCCTTTGCAGAAAACATTTGCTGGTCTCTGACCCTGAGGATGCTATGTACAGCAGATGGTGAAACCATAAAGATATATTTTATCAATTATCTATGCCATGTGACAAAACTATCCTTAAAATTTAATAGCTTGAAAAAATAATCTAGTTTTTCTTATTCTGTGGTTTGGGCATTCTTTGCTGCTTTCGCCTACTTCCAATAGTGAACTTATATTCTGTTGGATAATAGCTACAGCTGGAAAGGCCAAGGTGACCTCGCATGTGCTGACAGTTGACTCTATCTTTCATCCAGGAGACCTCAGTGTTACTCTGAGTAGCTGATCATTAGTATGAAAGTGTGGTTTATTTCCATGCGTGGTTCAATGTTTCAAAAAATGAAGGCAGAGACTGCATGAAACATCACACTGTATACCTGTGAACTTCACCAGGGAGAAGCCAAGCTGCAATTGTCATTATATTACTACTAGTACTTGGCATTGCGTTTTTATATAGCTTGTAGAAGGGAGAGAGAAATTGATAACATTATAGATCACAAAAAAGAGTTGAAGAGGACGAGATGAATCATAACAGTGGTGACCTTTGATGGCAAATCTCTGGATGTGCCATTCCGTGATTTGTCTAAGTTGCTTGAACAAGAATCTGACAAAAACTGTCATTTGCTTTTGTCTCATTTGCTAGGTGTTGAACAGGGAAGCATTAGGAACCATGACCGTGGTTTTGCCCACATGTAGTAAAGGATGAAAATAAGAGTCCCGTGTGCATGGTCACCACTCCATGAAATGTTAACAAGGTGCTCTGCAGGCTGTAAATGTATGAAGGAATTTCCAACACCTGGACTGTGATTTACCCTGTAGAATTCAGCCATCTGGTAGACTAACTTTAAAATGCCAGATCCTCGACCTTCACAAGGCTGGGAGTGTTTTCTTTCAGGCCAGTGACTTATGAGTGCCTGTAATGTTTACTTGAAAGGTCTTATCAGGTTAAATTGTGCATTAAAGTAACAATCACTTCAGTAAATTTCTTTAGGTCAGGTAACCTAAATATTTTACAAGCCAAATATAGTGTATTCTCTTTCTCACTGGTGCAACATTGACTAGGTAAAAGAATAATGTAAAATGGATAGAAAGCAGAACTGGAGAAACAAACTATAAACATGGACCAGGTAGCCTTTTATTTTACAAAACAAGTGAAGACAAGTGACATCAACATTTCTGTCTAAAACTTTCAAATTTATTATTATTTTTAGAGTCAGTATTTGGCATAGGAGATTTTTTAGATATCTGGCTTTATAAATATTTATTTTAAAAAATGAAGTCTTGGTTTAATTTTATTGGAGATTGGCAACCTTCAGAATCCTTCTCCATAGTGCATTTAAATGTTATGCTTGTTTAAATGACTGCACTTTTAAAATAACAACTTGATACATGATAGATTTTAGCATAGACAAAAATGCATATATGCAAGGGACCCATAACAACCATTGCAAAATCAAGATTCAACAGCAACAAAATAAATTTCGGAAATGCAAATTAAAATCACACTGAGATACCACCTAACACCATTCAGGATGGCCACAATCAGGATGGAGAGGATGAGGGTCAAAGGGAACACTTCTACACTGTTGGTGGGAGTGTAAACTAGTACAACTTCTGTGGAAAACAGTTTGGCAATACCTAAAAGATCTAACAATCGACCTCCCATACGACCCTGCAATCCCCCTACTGGGAATATACCTGGAAGAACTGAAATCACCCTATAAAAAAGATATATGCACACACATGTTTATTGCAGCATTGTTCACAATAACAAAAACATGAAATGAACCCTGCTGGTCAATGAAAGAGGACTGGGTAAAAAAATGCGGAACATATACATGATAGACTATTATACAGCCACAGAGAAGGACAAAATTATGAACTTCACAGCAACTTGGATGGACTTAGAATCTATAAAACTGAGTGATCTATCACAGAAGCAAATAACTGAGTACCACATATTCTCACTAATAACGAACCTTGAATGATTAAAATAATACTATAAGAAAGGGATTGGCAGTAGTGGGAAACTGCCAGGGGAAGGAGGGCGAGGTAACACCTCATCAACAAGGGTACCTGTATATGCCCATTTGTATACCTAGCCCCTAATTGTACTCCCCATCTTTAAAATAAAAATAAATAAATAAAATAAATAAATAAATAAATTTATTTCAGACTTTCTTTGCCAAATATAGGATTTTCCATTAATAATTGTGTGAAGACAAGAAAGCATTATTTATATTTTTTCAATCAATATATTATTTCTTTGCATAACAAGAATTTATTAAATGCCAGGCATTAATTGCATAGGAACTTTTAATTGTTTTTTTTATTTTAACCTCCAAATAACAATCTGAGGTAGATTTTTAATATTCCCTTTGCACAAAGAAAGAAGTTAAGCAAAATGAATAATTTTCCAAATTAAGGAAAAGAGTCAGAATTCAATTTCTGACCTGGCCTTTCCAAAGTCTCAATTGTGTGCAATTAATATCTTCTCTGTAATCATATGTACAGTCATGTTATGTGTTATCCTTAATGAAGAGCTAATCTGACAGCTGATCTGACAATCACTAAGATGTGTACACATCTTTCTACATATCATAGAAGGATTAAGTGGTTACCTTGAGACCTGTTGAGGCATTTGTGGCAGCAAAAGAATAAGAAGCCTTTAATCTTATGTTTGGCAGATAAAGACTTTTGTCTTTCCAGTTTCATTGTGTTTTCTTTTGTCTGGAATTGTTCCATGGCCAATTTTATATAATTATTTTTAAGAACAGGGTGCCTCTAAAAATGAAATGAACCTTAGACAGATAAACTGAAATCCTAGCAGTACCATTAAGCAGCATATATTAGTTACTGAGGGAGACCATGCCAACTTTCTGAGGTCGGGGATCTTCATTTGTAAAATGAAGATTATAATTACAGGTAACTTAACTCACTGTGCTTTGGTGAAGATTTAAAGAATACTAAGTACAGAATGTGTTGTCACTGAATGTAAGCAATCATGGTACTGTTGTTGCTTTATTCCAAACATGCTAATCCTCTACTTTGAGAAGTCTATTATTTCTTGGATTTTTTGTTTTATTTTGTTTTCTTTTGTTTTTTGAGTCAGAGTCTCACTCTCTTACCCAGGTTGGAGTGCAGTGGCATGCTCATGGCCACTGCAGCCACCACCTGCTGAGCTCTGGAGATCCTTGCACCTCAGCCTTCCAAGTAGCTAGAACAACAGCCATGTGCTACCATACCCAGCTTATTTTTTGATTTATTGTAGAGACTAGGTCTCACCACGTAGCCCAGGCTGGTCTCGAACCCCTGAGCTTAGGCAATCCTCTCGCCTCAGCCTCCCAAAGTGTATTATTTCTCAAATAGTACTACTTTTTGTTTCCCTTGAGCCTTAGGAGCAAGGATCAAAGCTAGAGAAGTCACCAGAGAGAAAGTTGAGAATACCAGGGTGGTAGAAATGGTTGGCTAATAAGTTAACTTTTGCCATGTTATCAAGATTTTTCTACTTAATTATTGTAAGAGCTGTTGTCATCTGGTACAAATAGCATAGCTTTTATAATTTAAAAGAAAACAAAAAACCAAACCAAATCTATAAAAGCAGGTCCTTTGCTTTTATAGTCCTTTAAGTTAAGATGTCTGATTTGAAGTGGGACTTGAATTAGTCCCTAAATAATACAAGGATATAAGAAAATAGCTGCATATAAGCCAGAGAAATGTCAGTGGAAACTTTATCATGGGAATCCTAAATGTCAGGTCACAGGCTTTGTATTTTCCCTGGGGAAAATGAGAAGTTATTTACAAAGGCAATGTTTGACAGCAGTGCAGATTCCATCTGAATGCAGGGACTTTTATTGAATGACAGAAAATAGTGAGGGGAATTTGGTAATGGTACAGGTGTACAGTGATAAAAGTGTGAACTCATACTGAGATTCTAGTCTGTTGAATTTATTCAGCAAGATTACAGAAGGACTTGTATATGCTTAACATTACCTGGGATAGAACAGTGGAAAAGAGAGAAGGGAGAGAAAGGCGTGACAGATAGCTGGTTAGAGGTGTATTACAATTAATTGTGGGTGAGGTATCAGGTCTGAGTAATCAATAACAAAATGGAAGTCTCTTTAAAAAATTAGAAATAACAAATACTAAGGGAAAGATGCTTAGGTGGTGAATGTGATTTTGAATGGGAATAGTCAATTGTCCATTTGGATTGTTGGGAATGGAAACTGGACAAGACAATTCAACTGAAAATTTATTTTTTTAAGTGCTAAGTTTGGTCAGATGGAAATTGGAATACTAGTAACAGGAATGACTCTATAAAACTACAATGAAATGTCAGGCATGAATCCATGGGGAATGCTGTCATTTTGAGGGAGAGAAGAACCAGGGGAGTTTACCTGAACACCAGATATGAGAGCTAGAAAAAGTTTGCAAGAAAGAGCAGAAGATAAGTCCCTCAAATATTGCAGAGTGCTATGTAATAACTGTGTTACCTCCATTTCCGAACTTGTTTCTGCGTCTATAAAATGGGGACAATAATGCATTCACTAAAAGGATGTCGTGAGAAACAAAGTCAATAATAAAAGAGCAAGTGTGATGGTTGGGTAAGAATGCTGGTTCTGGGGCCTGAAGACATGGAGGGTATAATCCTACCTCTGCCCCTCAGTAACTTTGTGAATTTTAAACAAATAACAATGTCACCTCATTTGCTTGTTATGTAGAGAGGGGGAATGATTGAAACACTAGCCACTTCGTATATTTGTCTTGAGGATTATATGAAATAATATACATTAAAGAGTTAACACTTCTCCTAGAACACCATAAAATATAAATAAGTATAGTTAGCTGTTAGCTATGTAGTTAGTAATTGTTATATGCAGAGCTTTTCACACTATCGGGCATCTGCTAGGCCTTGACATATGGTTGTTACTTATTTTCATGTAAAGGAAGAAAATTCAAGGATTTGTGAATTAAAAAAAATTATTTTTGACATAATTGCCATCAAAATTTTATAATAAAAGTGAAAAAATGATTGTCTAAGGAAACCAGGGAAAATTAAGATTTTGACAGCTTAAGAAAAAGACAAGATTTACAAAAGTAAAAGAACTAGTTGCCTGGACATAGAACTATGGAGCATAGTTCAATATGCTCCAGCACAGGGAAACAATTGAATATCTTTTCTTAATAAAAATAATTTTTATTTATTTCATTCATGTATTAAAAATAATAATTTAGCAACATGTTAATAAAATAACTGAAGGGTTTTTTTTAATTAAGTAAACCTTTAAATTGTTTTGTTATGTCTTTACTGTTCAATGTTGTTTAATGCTAGGGATAACAAAAGCAATAATAGTAATAATAATTATTTTAGAATTCTGACCAGATGCTTTCCATGCACTTTTTTCAATGATTCTGCCTATAAATCTTTAAACTATTAGTATAATTATTCTAAAATATCTTCCCCCATTGTCACATAAAGTGTACACATGTCAAATATTGTATTTTATTCAATAAGTAATGAGAGAACTACTAAGGAGTTACAATAGGTTCAAAAAAGAAATTATAGTATCACACAGAGTCAAATAAGGAATGTTGAAATGTATTTTAAAATAAATGCAAAGCAAGAGGTAACCCCTTCGGGTCCCCTCCCACTGTGGGAGGTTTTCTGTCCTCTCAATCAATCCTGCTTTCTCTAAATAAATAAATAAATAAATAAAAATAAATGCAAAACAAAAAAAGACTCACTATTATCTGTAAGCCAACAATCAATTGCATTTGACAAGACACAACTTAATTTCTATCAACAAGAATTATCTACATTATTAAGAGTTCTTTTTTAAAGTTAGAGTTGCAAAGTAGATGAAAGTCAATCAAAGGGGAGACACATCATAGAATCAGGTAATCTAGAACCTGCTAGAAATGACTTATTTTCCATCACACACATCCTGTAACCCTTTGATCTACTGAAAATTATTTTACAATGTGCCCTACAGTTCAGAGTTTACAGACTAAGAAACTAACCACAGAGACACACTAGCTTAACCTGCATCCCAGGATGAAAGAGTTTGAATGGGAGCTAAGACCTGTCTGATTCCAAGAACATTTTTTTTTTCTATAGGGAAGTAGTTCTCACCTGAGCATGTTTTTTGTTTTTTGTTTTGGTCCTGGAGACACTTGCCAATGTCTGGAGGCATTGTTGGCAGTCACAACTTGAGAATTCTCTGGTATCTTGTGAGTTGAAGCAAGGAATGCTACTTAATATCAGATGGTGCTCAGAATAGCTCTCACAACAAATAATCACCCACTCAGGATATCTATAGTGAGCAATAGGTTGAGAAAAAGTTTGTCAGGCCATAAACTCTTTTAATAAACCTCATGCTAAAAATTTCAATTCTTTAAAAATTTCTATTTATCATAAATAACACTTCTACCAAGTGGAATAATGCATTTGAACTAACAGATATCACCCAACATTACAGCTGTAAAATGAATTGTGAGCTTTTATTTTCTCCATGGTTTCAAATCATTTAAAAGTACACAATTGCCCTAGTGATAGTATTTTCACTATGTGTGTAGGCCCCATGGAGAATTTGTGATGCTGGAGAAGTTCTTTGTAATAGTTCAGGAGTAAATCACAAAGGCACTGACACCAAAGGGAATGCCGCGCTGTTTTCAGAAATACAGCTTTATAGAAAAAAATACAATGGGAAGCATGAGCCTTTATATAATGTCATTTAGTAACAACACCATTAACACTCTCTCTGTGTGTCAGAAGAATTTGTTAAAATTGCATGGAGAGCTATTATAAAGAAAATATGTGGACTTGACATTTGGCTTCTTCTGAAGGCCTACAGTGTGTTTTTAAAGTAAGTCAAACTAGAATGATTACTTTTGGTAGAAAACAGTGTGATAGCTTTGCACCATTGTCTTCTTATTTGTCCTGGAAAGCAAAGGTTTAATAGAACTTTCTATTACAATTCTCCAGGTAGCACAAAGAATAGCTTTGCGTCTTTAATCTTTTATCTTGCGCTCCATGAAGTTGTACTTAGTTTATGTCCCCTGAAGATCTAAACTCAGTCAACACTCTGAAGGTTTTATTGTTCTTGAAGGAAAGGAACAGTCGCAGACAGATTTTAACCCTGTTTCAAGGTCATATCCTATTGCTGTAACTTGTTTTCCTTACTTTATTTCTTTCATTTCTATAGATTTCCTACTTCAGAGATATCTGTGGTCTTCCACCCAGTGGCTACTGTTTCCTAAATGGCCTACCTGACCAAGTGGCCATGGCTACCCTGATTTTCAGGTGTTCCCAGCTTCTTAACTTCCTCCACAACCTATAATTGCCAGGATGACAATGCAACAAGTTGTCCCATCTAACATTGGTCTAACATTACCTCTGACAGAGACAAGAGAGAAAGACTTGATATTTTAAATTAAAAAACAAAACAAAACCGAAATTAGTTTCTAGAATATCAAAGTCTTGGAAAACTGGGCAATCACCTGATGTATCAAGCAAATTAAGAATGTTTTACCAAGTATATCTGGCATCTGTTTGGACCCTAAAATTTTGGATGAGTTATTTGTTATTTCTATCTATTGATCTTTTACAAATTGTTATATTATTAATCATATAATTTAATGGTTCAGGAATTTAAACAGGATTCACTTAGGCTAACTTTTGTTCCAGGTTGCCTAGATTTAGTCTGTTGAATTTAGCTGGTGGATAGGCAACCTGGAACAGAAGTTAGCCTAAGTGACACCTTGCCAGAGGTACCTGGACAAAAAGACTATGACAGAATTGATTACCAGTGTGTCTATATGAGGGGGAACCCCCAGAACTGAAATTTACTTATAAAAATTGTGTATTTATTCTTACATGTTTAAACTTCAGTCACCTTCAAAGTACTCCTGTTGGATGCAATACACCTATTGAGCTGCTTTGTTCCACTGCCCAACAGTTTTTGAACTCATCAATTTTTATGCCTTTTAAAGTGCTTCTGCCATTCTGTTTTACACCTCTTCCACATTGGCAAAGCGTTTCCCTTTGAGAACATTTTTCATCTGAGAAAACAAACAAACAAACAATATTGGGTGAATAAGAAGGTTGGGACATGAGGGTCATGCTGTTTTCGGTAAAAAAAAAAAAGCTAAGCATTCGGCATGGTGAGGCCAGGTGCATTGTCATGGTTGAAGAACTAGTCACCTATTTGCTACAACTCAGGATCCCTTGAAGCCTGTGGTAAGCAGAATGACTTCCAAAAAGTGTACACATTCTGATTCTTTAAATCTATGAATAATCTGTTCTGTTGAATGAAATGGGGACATTGGAAATGACATCAAAGTTACATTTCTTAAAATGAGGGGATTAATTATGCGTTGAACAGGTGGGCCAAATTTAGTTACATGCTTGAGCCCTTAAAAGCAAATATTGTCCTTCATCTGGAATCAGAACAATGGAGAAAATAAGTTAAGGATATGTGAAGCATGAAAAGGACTCATAATATTGCTAGTGGTGCTACAGGAAAAGTATTAGAAAAAAATGGAATAGGCTTTAGGGAGAGACTCCAGTTCTCAGTGGCTCTCAGATGACAGTCAGCAAGAAAATAGGGATCTTAGGGACATAACCATAAGGTGATTAGTGCAACCAGCAACCTGAGTGACCATGGCAGTGAATTTTTCTCCAGACCCTATCCCAAGAAATACTATCTTGTCAACACCTTGAGTTCAGCCTTGTGAGACTCACAACAGAGAAACCACGTGCGACTCCCTGGACTTCTGACCCACAGAATGCTGAGATAATGTGTGAGAGTTGTTTTAAGTCACTCAGTTTGTGACAATTCACTATGGCAGAATTAGAAGAATAATAAAAAGTCTTTTATAATCCTTTAGACATAAACGTTACATCTTAACTTCTCTTAAACTTACACGCACACATTAAAAACAATAATGACAAAATACAAACTTAACCAGATGTAGTAAAGATATAGTTCATGACTGTTTCTTTTTCTGTATTTTTTCTGTTATTCAGAATTATGTGACATATTGACCTTTTTACTATGGTATTGACATGGCTATTGCTGTCTGATGTAGTTTTATGATGGAATTATTGTTTTTCTATATTAGGGTTATTAATAAAATTTGCAAGTAATTCTAAGTCTCTCAACCTGTAGTTGCTCAAAAGCTTAGTTTGAACATAGCCTTTATCAATTATATTTATGAACAGATTATTTGTTTGCATATCGTGCACATTCTAAAATACTGGCTAACCACTTTTCATGGGAACAGTTTATTTCTGTAGCACTGCAGCTTTCTGCTCTTGTTCTCTCTGTTTTAAAACATCCTGTAATCCCACCCATGTGTATTTGTTATGTGCAGAAACAGGGAATAAAATTATATCACATTCTTTGGTGAGAACAATAGCTTCCAAAGTAGATACTACAAACTGAATTATCCCCTTTCACATCAGATTCATATATCGATGATCTAACCTCGAATATGATTGTATTTGGCGATGGGACCTTTAGGAAGTCATTAAGATGATATGAAGTCATAAGGGTGAAACCTTAATCTAATAATAATGATGTACTATCAGAAGAAGAATAGGCACCATTGATCTCTCTCTGTCTCCACAGAGAAAAGACCGTGTGAAGGCAAAGCTAGAAGGTGAACAAACCAGGACGAGGAGCCTCACCAGAAACCAACCAGCTTTGCAGGTGTCTTCATCTTGGACTTCCAACCTCCAGAGCTATAAGAAAATAAATGTCTGTTTAAGACACCCAACTTGTGATATTTTGTTATTGTAGGCCAAAGAGATTGAGGCATGGATTGAGAAAAATAAAGCTTATATATTTATTCAGTTATTAAGAAAATATTAATTATATGTCTATTATGTATACTTCTAGAGATCTAGGGATAGAAGAGAAAAATACAGTAGACAAAAAAGTCCTGTAATCATGAGGATTACATTCTAGATGTGGAGAGAAGATGTAAATAAGGGAAATATATAAGAATTGGGATGATGATAAATACCAAAAGGGCAAATAGAGAAGATGGGAGGCCAGAGTGTATCAGATTGTGGCAGATAAAACTTTAGATAATGCAGCAAGGGAAGGGCTTGCTGAAAATTACATTTTAAATAAGACTTTTTTAAAGAAAGCGAGGGACTCAGTCCTGTGAATAGTAGAATGAAAAACACTCCAGAAAGAAGAAAATCAAGTCCAAAAAGCTTCAAGAGAAGAATATATCTGGTGTGTGAACAGACTCATTAGCAGCCAATGTGACTGCAACCAGAGAGTCCTCACATAGGAAGAGTTACAGGGCTTGAAGTCTG
>CAUYQG010045109.1:0-21113 GCA_963574415.1 Tarsius wallacei | reverse complement strand
GTGGCCGCTCCCGGCCACCGCAGCCTCGACCTGCTGGGCTCCGGCAATCCTTCCACCTCAGCCTTCCGAGTAGCCGGAACTACAGGCGTGCGCTACCACGCCCGGCTAATTTTTTTGATTTATTGTAGAGATGAGGTTTCGCCAGCCCAGGCGGGTCTCGAACCCGCGGGCTCAGGCAATCCACTCACCTCAGCCTCCCAAGGCGCGGGATTACAGGCTGAGCCACCGAGCCCGGCTTCTTCCATACTTTTTTCCTGTACACAGCATTACAAAAATCTAGCGACAATTTTTTTTTTTTTTACTGAATTATTGAGGATAGCAAATCATTCCAAACTCACGCTTCAGCTTTGCCTTCAAAAGGCATTTCCATAGATTTACACATTTTGTTTACTCTAGGTTGTGGGATTTGTGGTTTGACCAGTACATTCCATGATCACAAGCCTATTCCTGTAATATAAAGTAGTTCTCTTTGTTTTACTTGATGCCATATGGGCTCTTGTGCTGATGGATCTCATACTATCCAAGCCCTCAGTAAGTGGTCCTTATTGAAACCATATGTACAAAAAGGCAAACCCATACTAAAATGGTATATTTATTTGTGTCAGAATTAACTGCTGTCCCTCCTATAGTGTGACAGAATGAAGACAAATCTTCACCAAATGATTAATTGACTTTCTTGAGATATGGCCCTGTTTCAGGAACTCAAGTTTGGTTCTGTTTCTGACATTGGTATTTGTCAGCCAACAGTGGCTAGATTCCACCTTCTTAAGTAGAAATCCATGCAATTTGGTGTATGCATAGTTTCCACACCTGACATCACAGCTATGCCCTTAATGTGCCAATTGTAGTGATCCTGAGCAGCTGATGAGAGAAGATGTCGACTTCAGTTGGCCAAGTCATATTATCTACCAAAGTTTTTGGTGTCCCTTCTGTGACAAGTGCTCCCAAATGGACATTACAATGTGACATCAAGCCCTTCACACTTAGTGTTCTCATTTTATAGAAAGGTTACCAGAAATGTGCAAAAATAAAAAACACACACACAACGACATCATATTATTCTCCATAATGCTGTTATTCAAAAGAACAGAGAACAATACTAAGAATGACACTATTGTCTACAAGATGATAATTTTATACCATCTTCCATTTACTCCAATTTTTATTAATAGGTCTTTTCATTTATACTTTCACTTATGTACAAGCCAAAAGTTCAGCAATGAGAATAAATTTTATATTATTTTGGCATTTACTATGTAGAGTTTATTTCAGCTTTTTTATTTTTTTAAATATTTTTTATTTTAAAATTGTGGGGTAAAGTTAAGCGTTAGGTATCTAAATATGTATTGTGCAGGTACCTTTGATGATAAGGTAAGCCCCTCTGTCCCCAGACAGATATCGGCTACCGTTAATCCCAACTCCCTTCCCCTCCCTCCCCTGCTCCCCATAGTCTCCCACCACTGTCAATTCTTTTCTTATGGTATTACAATAGTTGTTCAAGGTCCACTTATGAGTGAGAACATGTAATACTCAGATCTTTGTTTCTGTGAGACATTACTCAGTATTATAGACTCTAATTCCATCCAGGTTGCTGTGAAATTCATGATTTTGTTCTTGTTTATGGCTGCATAATATTCCATTGTGTATATGTACCACGTTTTTAAAATTCAGTCCTGTTTTGATGGACAGCATGGTTCCATGAATTTGCTATAGTGAACAATGCTGCGATAAACATACGTGTGCAAGTATCTTTTTTGTAGAGCGATTTGAGTTCTTCAGGGTATATTCCCAGTAGGGGGATCGCGGGGTCATATGGGAGGTTGGTGTTTAGAGCTTTTAGGAATCGCCACACTGCTTTCCACAGAGGTTGCACTAGTTTACATTCCCACCAACAGTGTAGAAGTGGGAACAGGGTTCTTTAAAGGCAGAAACCAGATCTTATTATATGTGGGATACGTGGTCTCATGTTTGAAGGACAGTTGTAGTAACATTGCTGAGAAAAACAAGTCATTTTATAAATTTCAACAGCAAAGTCTTTCTCTTGAAAGACAATTTCCTGAAATGACACTCCGCATGTACGTTTTCTCTATTACTTAAGCTATTGATAAAAATATCAAAAAACGAGTCTATGAAATGGAACAGGAAAGAGAAAGGATAAATTTCCAACAGTGAAGGCAGCATCAACAGCAATAGAGGTGGCAAAAAGGTAACTGAAAGCTAACAAGAGACACGGAAACAGATCATATAACTATATATGTAAGAGGGTATTTAAAAACCATGGTAAAAAGAGAACCAGTAAGGAGAAAAAAAAGTGAGAATGCACAAAGACTTAAAGGAAGACAGTAATGACTTAATAGAAATAGATTTGAGCATACATCTACCTAAAAACAAAAAAAATCCAGAAAAGTACAGAAAAATGAGAGCAGGAAAGAAAATGAAATACCAACTTTGTCAATCTTCACTACAGAGTATATTGTCTATATTATTCTCAAAGAATGTCTTTTTTAATAAACCTAATTGTGTAACTCTATATAATATTTTGGATTTGAATTCCTTTCTTTGAAGTACTACTGTTCACATCTAACAAAATAAACATCCGGTAAAAATAGAAGACAGTTATGCTCTTGAGAAAAGTGTTTTGACTATAAATGCAAATTACTCCTCCCCAAAAGACCCAAATTTAGACCTATTTTTACAATGACCTTTTTGGTTACAATGTGTATTGACTTATGTAGAAAGCATTTTTTTTATGTTCAGTTTTGTTTTTCTTATTTTTGCTTATCTTTTTATATTGCCCTCTTACCAGATTGTTCAGGATCTTGAATAAATGAGAAGATATATCAGGCTTCAAGAAAGTATTTCCAAGTGGCTCCAAATTCAGGTATGTTTTTCACTAGTATGCCTCTTCTAGAGAGTAAGCTTAGAGACTTCATTTGCTTCACAATCTAAACCTTACACAGGAGAAAATTATCAAGCAAAATAGTTCCCTCACTTTATCTTGGACCTACTCAGAATTATTAACATCAAATTCAAAGAAATGTTGCACAAATTGAAAGGCAGCTATAGTTTATGGCATATTGTAGTCAGTAAAAATAGTACTGTCGATTGCTATTAAAATTGTATTCATATTGACTTATGGAAAAATGTGTAAAATCATTATTATTGATCTGTATTATAAAATGTGTCTTTTTCAACATAAATTGTCATACCTTTTTTAGCTAGGTCATAAATGAGCTTTTTTAAAACTTGAAATTCCAAATTTATCTCTTTCATATGCACATGATATTAATGAGAAAAATAAAATAACACTACCATGCTCCCTGTTTTTAAAAAATATTTTGTAAGCATTTATTTTAAGAAAATATCAAATTGGAGTAATACTTATAAAACTCTTCCAGACTCAAACAAACATTGGAAAAAACACAAGATCAGTGATTTTTTTGTTTTGTCAACACATTCATTAGCTTCCAGTGATTCACGGCATGTGCACATATATATTGAGCAGTTTTAACAACTGTGTCCATGAATTTTTTCCTTAAGGTTGCTTTAGAAAACTGAGCACAAATATTGACAACGTATATGGACTGGTTCAGTAAAGAAGCATCACTCTCTAGCTTTAATAAATCAGGATTTTTAAAATTTAGTTAACTTCTATCCTGATGAAAACCAATCTTTTATATCTAAATAAATTTTTCTATGACAAATGCAAAAGATTCAAAATTTGAAATTTCTCCATCTAATATTTATGTGTGTATGTAAAAAACTCAAGTCATTTTCATAGCTAGTGCACATCTTGTCAAATATTGTGCAGACAATTTTGTTGGACATTTAATTCTGAATTCCAGTGACTAATTTCATTCGTTATCTTTTGATTGTTGAAAGTTTACTGTTGAAAGTTTACTGTTGGCCAGGCTGATAATCCCAGCACTTTGGGAGGCTGAGGTGAGAGGATTGTCGAGACCATGAATTCAAGATGAGCCTGGGCAACTTGGTGAGACCTCATCTCTACAATAAATCAAAAAATTAGCTGGGCATGGTGGGGTGTGCCTGTAGTTCCAGCTACTTGGAAGGCTCAGGTGGAAGGATCACCTGAGCCCAACAGTCAAGATTGCGGTGGCTGTGAGCATGCCACTGCACTCCAGCCTGGGTGACAGAGTGAGAATTCAACTAAAAAAAAAAAAGAAAGAAAGTTTATTGTCAATTCATACTGTATTTTCTATTAAAGATCTGTTTTAATGACGCCCAATTCATCTCTTTAACAACTTTACACAATAAACAAACAGATTTGTTGTTTTTTTTTTTTCAAAAATTGAAACTTCTATTCATTTTTAAATCTGCAACATATTTTTTTCTTTTGTTTCTCTTCTGGCATCAAATTCTACACCAGTAATACTTCTTTTAAATACAAATCTAAACTTACTTTGATTAAATATGCTAATTATATATAAATAAAATAAGTATTTCAAATTAATTACTAATTATAATTTACATAGTATTGTGACTCCCATTGTCTGTATAAATATTCAAATCAACACAATACAATGTTATATCAATATGTAAGCATTTTAGTCTAAATGAATCAATCCACTTACAACTAGAAAGATGATTTGTTTTCTTGTAGTTGAAGAAAAGACTCACACTCCTAGTATGTGAACTGTAATATAATAATACCTTAAGTAATGCAACAGTTAATATAAAATATTATGGCCGGGCTCGGTGGCTCAGCCTGTAATCCTGCGCCTTGGGAGGCCGAGGTGAGTGAATTGCTTGAGCCCGTGGGTTTGAGACCCACCTGGGCAACTTGGCAAGACCTCATCTCTACAATAAATAAAAAAAAATTAGCCGGGCGTGGTAGCGCGCTCCTGTAGTTCCAGCTACTTGGGAGGCTGAGGCGAAAGGATCGCCAGAGCCCAGCAGGTCGAGGCTGCGGTGGCCGGGAGCGGCCACTGTACTCCAGCCTGGGCAACAGAGACCCCAACTCAAAAAAAAAAAAAAAAAAGAAAAAATGTATATATATATTTTTCTGAAAACACAATGAAATTATATTTGAAGAAAATTTTTTCACTCCTTCAAATTTAAATTTGAATTAATCAAGGATAATGTAAGTAAAAATTCAATTCTCTAATTGTACTTACCACATTTCAAATGCTAATTGTCCACCTGGGCTTAACAGCTATCTTATTAGACAGCATAGGTCTAGATTATTAAAGTAAAACATTGACTAGCATTGGTCTTAGGCAAGATCACTCTTGAAAAATTTAGACTGAGCAGCTTATGTTCAAATTTTTCAGATTGATAACTAGTTAAAAATTAACATTTATATTGTCTTTTCCTAAACATGCTGAGAATATGGCATTTTATGTACCATAAAATAAGTGACAGTACTTGAGAAGTTTCACGAAGGAGATTTGGAAAATTGAGAGCAATATTTGACTCATAAGGAACTCAAATCCAAACAGGATAAGAAGTTAATACATATTTTCAAAAGTGCAAAAAATTGCTCCAAGAAACAAAAGAAAACACAAATAACTGGAAAAGTATTCCATGCTCATTGATTGGAATAATCAATATTGTTAACATGGCCATCCTACTCAAGGCAATCTATAGATTCAATGAAATGCCCACCAAATTGCCAATATCATTTTTCTCAGACCTGAAAATGACAATACAGAAATTCATATGGAAGCAAAAAAGACCACAAATAGCCAAAATAATCCTCAGCAAAAGAAACAAGAGGTATCACACTTCCAGACTTTAAACTATTATAAGTTTACAATAATCAAAACAGCCTGGTATTGGTAGAAGAACAAGCATATAGACCAGTGGAACCGAACAGAGATTCCAAAAGCAAAATGTATCTCTCAACTAACTCAACATCGACAAAGTCACCAACAACAACTGGGGAGAGGAGACCCTTAAGATGTATATAAATCTAGATAGCAAATGGTGCTGGGAAAATGAGCTGACCACATGTAGAAGAATGAAACAAGACCCCTACCTATCATCATACACAAAATCCAACTCTAAATGCATCAAAGATTTAAACATAATACCTCAAACTATAAGGATCTTAGAAAATCCAGTAGACACCCTTATGCACATTGGAATAGGTAACCAATTTTTTATCATAACCTCAAAAGTGTATGCCATAAAATCAACAAGTGGGACCTCATCAAACTAAAAAGATTTTGCAAAGCAAAATAATCCATTAAAAGAGTGAGGAAACAATCCACAGAATAGGAAAAAAATATTTGCTAACTGTGTATCTGACAAAGGCCTAACATCCAGGATCTACAAGAAACTCAAATAAGCTGAAAGGAAAAAACAAAACAAAACAAAAAAAGTCCTATTAAAAAGTGACAAAAGATGTGAATAGACACTTTTCAAAAGAAGATAGATGAGCAGACAACAGACACATGAAAAAATGCTCAGTCTCACTAATCATCAGAGAAATGCAAATCTAAACCACATCGAGTCACCACCTAACTCCATTAAGAATGGCCATCATCAATAGAACAAACGCAACAGATGCTGGTGAGAATGCAAAGAAAAGAGATCGTTTCTACACTGTGTGAGTGTAAACTAATTCAACCGCTATGGAAAAGGATGTGGCAATTTCTAAAAGAACTAGAAATTGACCCAGCATTCTCCTTACTGGGAATACCTGGAGGAACTCAAAACATTCTACCAAAAGATAACTGTGCACTCATGTTTCTTGCAGCACTATTCACAATAACGAAAATATGGAACCAAACGTGCTGCGGATTGAAAGTAAACTGAATAAAGTAAAAAATATGATACAAATACAGGATGGAATATTACATGGTCACGAAGAAGGGCAAAATTATGGACTTCACAGCAAACTGGATTGATTTAGAGTCTATCATACTCAGTGATCTATCACAGAAACAAAATAGTGAGTACCACATGATCTCACTCATAAGCAGAACCTGAACATTTATTATTATAATAAAACAGTTTTATGTACATTTTGAGGAAATCTTTTTTATTCATAGATACTTCACTCCCAGTGATGTTGTACAGCGCAGATGGTGAGAGAACCATTTTAGAAAAAAATGAAACTCTAACATAAAAATAATTTAAATTTTTTCTGGTGTCAATATGAAAACAAAACTTCCCTTCTCTTTTATTTTAGTATTTACTTCAGAGAACTTGCTATTTTAAATATTTTGCTTGTCTCCTTAAGATGTATGTAAATCTTTTTGAAGCTAAGTAAGACTTTGCCAGTTTTCTAGCCCGGATATGTCAATCTCAGGGGATTTGGAGTCATCTCTCTAGAGTGAACATCAAGGAGATTGGCACCCTGTCTCCTTGTCACTGTAAAAGTCTAGCTTAGATATTCACTTCAGAGTCATAACCTGCTACTTTTCACAAAAATACAAGGAATTTGACTTTTCCTGTCAACAAATATAATTAACACTTATGTAATATATTATGTCTGCCTAGCTATATAAAAAGATGAGATTTCTTTATGTTGTTGTAACCTCTTCAGCAAGTAATTTGTGATTTGCAACACAGTTTGGCTTAATGCTTATTTAGCAATAAACTGTTTTATTATATTTTTATATTTTGTGGAGTGCTCTTACTGGATTGGCAGAAGATTTTATGTTTAACTATTTATCCAAAATCTACACCTATCAAATACGTATAAGGGCTCTAAATGAAGCCAGGCTCAAGAAATAACTGCAGCAAGAAAGAAAATACAGTAACAGTTAGTATAATGTGGTAAAATCAGCTAATAGACTGACCTGAACAAGTGTGAACTGTGTCTTTAGCGACTCCCTCCAAGTAAAAGGAAACTTTCTGAGTGGAGATAGTTTCTGGTTCTACAAGTCATAACATGCCCTATTTCATAATGAAAGGCAACCAAAGTTAATATGTAGTAATTGTAGATATAATAATCATTTTCTGAATCAAAAGAACTTGGGTAGACATCTTCTGTTGGTCCTTAACACTTAAGACCTCTCTTTCACCTGTTTGTAATTTATTTCTAGTGTGTAAGATAAATATTTCATAAAATGCAGTAAAGCTATCAGACCACCTGCGTTAGATAGTAGTCTAGCATCAGGCTAATTTATTGCCAGAGTAAATTTTATTTTGACGGATTTGCATTGTTCAGAACTATTCTCTAATCCAATAACAGGTACATTAAAATGGCATTTGCTTTCTATGACTTGATAAGTGGCACACAGAGGCACTCAATAAATGTGATTATGACTGTCTGTTTTTCTTTTAAAAATAAATATGCAATGTGTTAAGATGTAAGATGAAGGCATTAGTGGAAAACTAAGGGGGGTGCTTTTATTAAATATAATGTGCTGGTATTTTCAGAAGTTAATTTATAGCACAAAGATAAGATAGTTGAGTAAGCATGAGTTAAGACTGAAAAATACAGATTTAAACAAGAAAATAGAAAAATTTTACTGTCACTCTTAAGGTAGGAAAGAAATAAACTTGGTATGAATCAAGGCTGACAAATATATTTATTTTATCTTTTTAAATTTTTGTCTACCTTGTGTAGATCTGTAAAACTCCATTCTTCTTTTTACAGATAGATTTATAGATAGACAAGCCAAACACAAATTATTACAGAATGATCTGATTATTTGCAGTCATCCACAAACAATAATAATATAATCCTGTTATTTGCAGATTTTGAGACATGGAAGAGTATTCAACTTTTTGAAGTTCATGATCCACAGAGCAAAGTGTGTATCACATTAACACATTCAGGTAGCCCTTGGTAGACCAATTATTTGTGATTTTGTAGTTTGTTTTATTATAATTGAATTCTAAATGCAAGTAAAATGAAGTAACTTTAATGATAAAAGCTGATAAATTGGGCATATTGAATGAATTCCTTTGTGGGAGTTTTTAATGGAAAATAATACATTTTCAGATAAAGAGAAATAAACTAGAGATCCCATAGGTCTTATAATGTAAATTTACTGAAAAAAGACAAAATTAACTAAAAATTTAAACATGGTTTATTTTTGAAACAATGGTACTATTATTACCTGACCAAAGTTGGTTATCTGGATGTGCTGTATAATAAGTTATTTAGCATAATGAATAAATAATATGTTGAAGTGGAGTTCAATACCCCATGCAGTTTCGCAGAGGTATATCTTAGTAAATTTGGGGTACCCAACTCCTAAAAATATTGATGAATCAATTCAAAACATGTGTCATAAAAAATTCTCATTCTCTAACTTAATTCTCCATCCCAACAAACAAGGAGGAAACATTTTTTCTTTATTCATCTTGTAATTTCTCTCTTTCTTTTTCACTTTGTTGTTGTTGGTGGTTTACATTTCTCAATACTAGCTAGAAAACAAAATAAATTTTAATGAAGATTTCTGTCCTATTTGTGATGTGTAAAGAATCTGAAATTTGTAATGTTAAATTTTAATAAGAAGTGTAGTTACTGGCAATAATAGTAGGATATTAAAGGAAAAGATGACTATACTGGAAGACAATACTTTGGAAAGGAAGCTGATTTTAGCAAGCCAGATCTTGTGATCTAGGTTAGACCACAGTGCAGGTATGAAAAACTAAGAAAGAGATTCCCCTATAAAGCCTATGGTCTGTTGATGAGTTTACTGATTCATATGGAGTCTTTCAAATATTATACTCTCTTTGAATTGATGGAAAAGGAGAGATTATGTAATGTAAAAATCACATTTTGCATAGAATATTTAAGGTAAACAGGTAAATGTATTGCCCATATTAATACACATAACTAGTGAATAAACCAGATCTGGATATCAAATACTTTGATGTCTTTACAGTGTTATTTTTCCATTATAACATATACTAAGAAAAGAAAAAACTCCATAGGCTGTAGGTAAAATTTCCAAAATGTCTTTACAAAGATTTTCTATCCTGATCTTCAGAACTTAGATATGATATCTCTTTCATGACTATGTTATGTTTGTGTGGCACAGTCAACCTTAAGATTGAGTAATTATTCAGTGGGCTGGATCTAATGAGCTCTTAATAACAGAAAACTTTTATTTTACTGATGACAGAAAGGAAAGTAAGAGAGAATTGAAGAATGATAAGAATTTTTACTGTTGCCGGTTTGAAGGTGGAGTGGGCTATGTATAAGGATCAAATAACTTCTAGTAATTGAATGCAATCCCCAGCTGACATCAAACCAGAAAATGTGGATCTCAGTTCTACAACCATGAGAAACTGAATTCTATCTACAATCTGAATGGACTTAAGATGCAAATTTTTTCCCCAATCTCTAAATAAAAGCTCTATTTGGCCTACATCTTGAAATAGATCGAGAGAGATGCTAATCAGAGGCCTCAGTTAAGTCCACTTGGATTTCAGCTCCATAGAATTGTGAGATAATAAATTTGTTATCATTTGTTCCTCAGCAATAGGAAACTAACACATATATATCATATATTAATTTAAAACATTTTTTAAAATTTGCTAAGATATGATTGATAAAATTTACATGAAACTCACTTTTCCAAAGTATAAAATTGATGGCACGGCACATGAGCACAAAGATGGGAACAACAGCTGCAGACACTGCTGAAGGAAAGAGAAGGGATAAGAGGCACAAAACCACAAACTTGGTACAAGGTCCACTATCGGGGGAAAGAGGGCTCACTGGAAGCCCAATCCTCACTTGTATGCAGTTTACTTATGTAGTAAAGTTTTACACATGCCTCATAACTAAAATCAAATAATAAAATAAAATAAATTGATGGCATATTTCTATAAGGCCGAATAGCAATGTATAATTCAAAAACCTTTAAATTGTTTATTTGGTATAAAAATAGTTCCTATTCTATGGGTTTCTCTTAAAGCAATAACCACAGATATGGAGAAAGATATGTGCACAATGATGTTGATGTCAACACTGGCTAGATCACTATACTGATGTCAGCAGAGCATCCCTCCTTTCTCTTAGAAGCCATTCTCATCACAGCTCACTTCCTCATGGCTTTGATAACATCTTCACTGTCATACAAAATGCCAGTCTCTGGACTAAATGTGTCTACTGGCCCCAGAGAGGAAAACTGAATTCCTTTCTGAAACCTTAAATGCAAGTCAGTTTATTTGTGGGAAAAATTAGGAAAATAATGCTTGGAGATATCAAATGGCTATCTTTTTGCCATGCGATAAAAAACAAAAACGTTGAAAAGAAAAAAACAATGATGACAGAAGAAAAAACTAGAGACACACCTTGAATTAGCTGAAATCTTGTTATTCATGAGACCCTGCCACACCTAACACTTTATATGGTTTTGTTGTTCAAATCCTTTTTTTTAATTACATGTGAAATACTAGTATTTTTCAAATAAAATATGTTTGGTCTAATTTTTGTCTATGTTAATTTGAACCAGATTTCTGTTACTCAAAAACAAAATTTCTGACAAATTTGCAGATTTGTTCATAATAGCACCAAAGTTAAAATTCTGGCATTGGCACATTAAGTAAATTATGGAACATTCCTAGAATGGAATTGCAAGCTACTCTGAAAAAATCACATTTAAAAATAGACCATTACCTTGCTAGACTCTGGTGTGGCCATGTGTTCTTTGAGCTATGGCTGTCTCCATGCTTCATGGCTTTGGCTCCTTCCCCCTTCCCCCACCTTGGGGAGGTGAATCTTCTCTCTCCCATCTCTTTCTCTCTCTAATTTACTTTTAAATAAACTATATTTTAAAATCTAACTTGTGTGCAATTATTTGCATCGTCCATGTGGCATCAGATCACACCCTAGACAGCCACATGGACCACATGGAAAACATGGTAGAACCTCTTATTGTCCTAACCAATTGATGTATGCTTTTTCAGATATGCCTATTGGTTTAGTTATTTCAGTAAAGATTGTCTTTTTTTTCTGTAATAATAATAATAATAATAATAATAATGATGGCCTTGGCCAGGTGCGGTGGCTCATGCCTGTAATTCCAGCACTATGAGAAGCGAAACTAGAGGATTGCCTGAGTCCAGAGCATTGAGACAAGCCTGGGCAATTGACAAGACCATGTCTTTACAATAAATAAAAAAAATTAGCCAGGTGTGGTGGTGCATGCCTGTTGTTCCAGCTATTTGGAAGGCTAAGGTGGAAGAATCACCTGAACCGAGTCCATTGAGGTTACAGTAGCTGTGAGTACCACTGCACCCCAGCCTGGGAGACAAGAATGGAACTCCAATAAAAAAAAACTTGATCTTGAGAATTGTTTTTTTATATGTAATATTATAATGTTACATAAATGAAAGTTATGAACAGTATGGTTTTATCGGTAAATACCAGAATGTTAAGACCTACAAATCAATAAGTTACATAAAAGAAAAGTACTAACATAATAGTGGCTGCCACCAGATAAGGAGATTCTGGTTTTTTTTTTTATTCTTTACTAATTTTTCAGGTATAACAATGGACATATATTACCTTTATTATGAAAAAAAGTTCACTTTATTTCAAATGTTCCTTTGATTGAGAAGCAATTTAAGCAGTACAAAAGAAACAAATCAGTTACCTGTTTTTAGTAAAAATAAGTCATAAAAGAACATTGGATTATATTCTCATACTGCTTTCAGAGAAAATGTTCACAAATCTCATTACACTTATTTTTCTTAACCAGTGTAACATAATATTCAATATAAAGATCAACAGTATAGTATTCAAACCAAGACTATTTTGTATGAAGTTCCTCTTTTGTTTCTGTGTGGTTTTTGTATTTTCCCTAAGACATGAGAATTGTTTATGTTTAAACATCAGAATTGTTTTGGTATTTGATAAATTATATAACTACAATAAATTTATGATCATTACAACTATATTTTATCATCTTTGTTCAAAGATGCAACTCCTTTTTGTCCATATGTTTTTCATGTACATATGCTAAACACCACAAATAAAGCATAGGTATTGAAAAATCAGTGAGTCTCTTTTATTTTTAACACTGTGGCATTATTTCACTGTAAGCTAGAGATGCCCATATAGTTAAACCACAATTGATTTAGCTTCCAGATGCCAGCCAGTATGCCATAATAAAGATACTTGAGAAATTCATGACATTTTTAAACAGTTATTTTCCTACCATTTACATAGTTCTCAGCAGTATATATCAAGCATTTATACTAAATCAGAATAACTCTGAGTATTATTGTCATTTTATAGATTAAGTACTTTGACCTGGGAGATTACCAAGACTAACTAATAAATAGAATCAACTTATGGTCTTTTGGGCTTCAAATTCTGTGCATTTAGTGCGTAAAGACTTCATAAATGAAGTCTTTCATATACATACACACACACATATATAATTTATATACATATATACATGTATGTATATACTTACACATATGTACATACGTATATATACATGTGTAGATATATGTATGTGTGTATATAACATTACCCTACCCTGGCCTAAAAATTTAACTGTGTAATGTGTCCCATTCCACTGTCTGTACTAATCTGCCTTACCTACAGTTTCATAGTAGCTATCAGTTGGAAATAAGATATAGAAAGATTTGCTGAAAAATGCAACTTTGGCTCCAGGATTGTTGTTATTTAAGACAGTATTTTAGAAAATAACTCTTCCAAAATTATTTTTAATAGTATGCCAAAAAGGCAGGCAACAAAATTAAATATAAATAAATTGGACTTCATCAAATTAAAAAACACTTTAAGGATTTCAAGGATTCCAAAAACTGTCCTTTGGTAGCATTCCTTAGGACATACTATCAGCAGAGTAAAAAAGGAGCCTACAGAATAGAAGTATTTGCAAAGCACCTATCTGGTAAGGAATTAATATCCAAAATGTATAAACAAAGTAAAAAATTTAACAACAATAAAAAAAATTTCAAAAATGAATAAATACGTGAATAGATATCTGTCCAAAGAAGATATACAAATGACCACCAACCACATGAAAATATGTTCACTATCACTAATGACTAGGGGATTGGAAATCAAAACCAATATAAGATATCACTTCTCATCCATTTAAATGACTATTATCAAAACAAACACAAAAACGAAAAAACAGAAAACAGAAATTGCTGGCATGGATGTGAAGAAAAAAATGTGTATTGTTGTTTCTCAGAAATTTCAACAGAATTACCATATAATCCAGTAATTACACTTCTGAGTATATACCTAAAAGAATTGACAACAGGGACTCAAACATATATCTTTACATTCAAATTCATAGTAACATTATTCATAATACCCAAAAGGTGGAAGCAGATTCATTGTCCATTAATTGGTGAATAGACAGACAAAACATGACTCTTATATACCAGGAAACATTATTCAGCCTTGAAATGTGATTTTTTTTATTGGTTCATGGTTCAAATGGATAAACCTTAAAGACACTGTGCTAAATGAAATAAGACTGACATGAAAGGACAAATGTTATATGATTTCACCTACATGAGGTACCCAGACTAGTCAAACACATAGAGCTAGCAAGTGGAAAAGTATTTATAAGGGGATGGGAGAGTAGAGAATTAGCAATTATTAAAGAGTTTAGAGTCAAAGTTTAGAGTGATGTAAAAGTCTTGGACATTGATAGTGGTAATGGCTGCACAACACTGAACCATACACTTAAAAATGTAAATTTTAAGTTGTGTATATCTTACCACATTAAAAAGAGGGTAACTTTTCTATAGGATTTACCTTCATATCAAGGACAATATCAATAAAATAAAAATGAGAATAACAATTTTTCAGTGCACATAATGAGCCAAATGTTCCATTTTATACTTGTGGTTTAGTCCATTTATAAGAAATGTACTATTCTCATCTTCTTATTACAATTGAGAAAACAGTGAAGCAGGAGTGAAAAAAAATGTCTTTCCCAGGTTCACACTACAAATAAGTGAAAGAATTAGAATTTGAACTTGGGTGTTACAACTACTCTCTGAACCATTAAATTATACTGTTTCATTCCCATCCTCAAACTACAGTGATGTTTACTCAAACAGTCTTGAAAATATCCACAAACTGAACATAATTCTGAGTCATAGATCAATTCTTAAAAATGTTGGGGGGTGGTCTTTGCTATATTCTCAGCCTCTTCCAAAATTTATTCTTATAACATCCTTCATTTCATTTCCTACATTCTCTATATATTACTATTACAAATCAGCATTCTCAATCAGCACAATTTTCATATTTTGATGACTGTGTCAGTTTTCCTTTCGGTGACTGTCCTAAATAACTATATCTTTGAGAGAGATCTACTTTTAGAAAAAGAAATAGAGCAAGCAAACTATCAGATTCTTTTGGAACACATATAAGGGGAAGACTAATACACATTCATTTATTCACTCATTTTGCCAATATTTATAGTGTGCCAACTGTGTGTCATGAATTGCTTTGAGAGTCAAGAAATCATCAGTGTAGAACATAGACAAAATATTTGCACTGCACTAAGTATGTGTTACCGTGGGAGGGTCCGGATAAAAAATAAACCAAATAAATACCATCTACCTATAATATACATATCCATGTATATACCTAACTACATACAAAATATATGCATACATATATAATATGTTATGAATAAACAAATGCTATGGAATAAAAAGTAGGATAAGATGTATTAATAATGCTTATAACAGCAGCAATAGAAAGCAAATGAGTCATCTGAGTCGATCTCAATAAGGTGATATTTCAACCGAAATTTGAGTTAATAGATGTAAAAAATGGAAAAGTGTATTATGAAGCATAGAAGTTACAGACGGTTTTAGAATAAGAGTTGATCTTGAACTTGTTAAAAAATATGTAAGATTTGCAGAAGCAAAAGAAAAAAGGAAGGTACACTAGGTAGGATGAATGGCTTCAGAGTAATACAAGTTTTATTTTAAGAGGAGACAGAGTAAGCTGCTTCTCTAAGAGGAAGGAATTTACTAGGAAGTTTGACAGAATAAGAACAGGTTTTGGATTACCTCAAAAAAGTTGCAAAGTAGTCTAAATTTGAGGTTGGAAGTAGGACTTTATTTATCAAATGTGTATTTAGTTTTGTTCTGTTTCATTTTGTTGTTTTGCTTGATTTATTTAAACAACTAGTAATATTTCTGAGAAAGGGGTTTCGAGATCCAACAATCACTTTTTTTGAAACATTAACAACTTTATTTGAATATTAGACCTGACAGAATTATATATTTAAACATACAAAGAATATACAAAAATATTTAAGCTAATGTGCAAGTGTTTACTCTAGACAAGTACTAAACTAAGAATTTCACATACATTACCTATTTTATGTATAGCAGTTCTGATAAATAGATAACTAATTTTCATATTTATTTTACAAACATTGATGCCAAAACATAGATCAAAATATATTTATTGAGATCTGCTTTATACTAGGCAATGAGTAAAATGACGAATTACTATAAATTTGTTCTCTGTGTTTGGGCATATGACAAATATTCTTGCCATCTCCACTTTTTAAACAAATGTTTTACTGCTGGATATAACTATGTCAAGAGGAAGAAATAAATTATTGACATGGAAAAAATCAAATGGTCATTATTTAGAGATGATATTATTAAGAATGTAGAAATTCAAGTGAAGCTACAGTCTATTATAATGAATAAAGATAGATGAACTAGTGAATGGAACAAAATAGGACATTTAGAATTAGATCACATATTTACAAACACCTGACTTATGATATAGGCGTCATTGAAATGTGGAAATCTTACAACAAATTATTTTGTTTCAATTTGATGTTTACATGGGAAGAGTATCAAAATCTGTCAAACTATTCTCAAAAGTCAATTATAGATGCATTGCAGAGCTAAATATGAAACTTAAGACAGTAAATATAGAATAAAAACATTGAAGAATATCTTAAATAGCATGAAATCAGCAAAATACTTGCTATGAGAAAAAAATTAAAAATATGTTATAGTAGCTTTATTAAGATTTAGAACGTCTATTCATTAAGTGACTCCATTCAGATAAACCAGCCAACCAAACAAACAAACAAAAAAATAGCAGGCAAGGGTGAAAGAATTTGTAATACATTATTGGTATATAAAATGCAACAAACTTGTATCCACAATACACAGAAAATTCTAAAAATCAATAAGAATTGTAGCAAATAAATCAATAGGAAAATGAATAAAGGAACTCATAATAAATTTCACCAAAGAAAACAATCAATACATGGTGATATATCCTCACAGTTGGATACTATTTAGCAATGAGAATGACCAACTACAAATACAAGTAGCAAACCAATGAATAAAATAAGTGCAAATTAAAAAGTACTCACTGCATAATTTATTTTATATAATATTTAATAATAAGTAAAATTAATACATGATGTTAGAATTCAGGATGGTGGTTATCCTTGAAAGAGCAAGCCAAGCAATGATTGACATGTGGCAGGAGAGGGCTTTTCATACTGCGGTAACGTACTGATTCTTCATTTGAATCATGGTTACATAGGTATGGTGACTTGGTGAATCTTTAAAAAATTATTCAATTTTTAAATTGTTTAAATTAGATGCCCATCTTTGTATATATAAAATTTGAATAGAATTATTTGTGGTAGAACATACCAGTCTATGAAAAATTCTTCAGGACAAAAGTGACTTCAATGCTTAGCTTACTTATTATGTGTTATCTTTATTTAATTTTGGCCTGAAGATTCATTTTATTTTATTTTTATTGATTTAGGGGTACGAGTGCCATTCTGTTACATGGATATATTGCATAGTGGTGAAGTTTGGTCTTTTAGTGTACCTATCACCAGAGTACATTAATCTCACTAGGTGGTTTTTTAATTTTAATTTTAATTTTATTTATTCACTTATTTATTTTGAGTTGGAGTCTCACTCCATCACCCAAACTGGAGTGCAGTGGCACGCTCCCAGTCACCGCAGCCTCTACCTGCTTGGCTCTGGCGATCCTCCTGCCTCAACCTTCCAAGTAACTGGAACTACAGGCGTGCGCTACCATGCCCAGCTAATTTTTGATTTCTTGTAGAGATGAGGTCTCATCAAGTGGCCCGGGCAGGTCTTGAACCTGTGGGCTCAGGCAAGCCACTCACCTCGACCTCTCAAAGCGCTGGGATTACAGGTTGAGTCACCGAGCCCGGCCTACTAGGTGATTTATTTTTTTATTTTATTTTATTTTATTTTTTTAGTCGGAGTCTCACTCTGTCGCCCAGACTGGAGTGCAGTGGCCGCTCCCGGCCACTGCAGCCTCGACCTGCTGGGCTCCGGCGATCCTTCCGCCTCAGCCTTCCAAGTAGCTGGAACTACAGGGTGCGCGCTACCACGCCTGGCTAATTTTTTGATTTATTGTAGAGATGAGGTCTTGCCAAGTTGCCCAGGCAGGTCTCGAACCTGCGGGCTCAGGCAATCCACTCACCTCAGCCTCCCAAGGCGCGGGATTACAGGCTGAGCCACCGAGCCCGGCTCAATACATGTTTCTTAAATGACATAAAGTAATAGAGGTGCAAACAGACTTTACAAACATGCTCATCATGATAAGGATCGCAGCGACATTTCAGTTCTCATTTTAAAGCTGTTTACCTTTAAGCCTGTGATGTGCTTGGCCTGACTGCTCTGCTCTGTTAGGTCTAGCTACAGAAAATCTGTGCGTTTCCCAGGCCAAATTCAAACCTGCTGCCATCTACTGGCCAATGCTTAACATGATCCTTACCTGCATACATTTAAATTTTAAACCACCAGTATGAAGCATAAAACATATGGAGAAAATTATGAAAACATAATCCACTCTAAAGACTTGAGACCAGGTGTGGCAGTTCACACCTGTAATCCCAGCGCTTTGGAAGGCTGAGGCAGGAGAATCACTTGAGGCCAGGAGTTTGAGACCAGCTAGGGCAACATAGCAAAACCCCGTTTCTACAAAATTAATAAAAATTTAAAAAATTCACCAGGCACAGACCTGTAGTTCCAGTGACTCAGGAGGCTGAGGCGAGAGAATGCTTGAGCTCAGGAGCTTGAGGCTGCAGTGAGCTATGATTGTGCCACTGCGCTCCAGCCTGAGTGACTTTTCCTTCCAGTTCTTGATGCTGGTAGAAGAGAATCTTTTTGAAGACAGCATACCAGCTGACAAGGGCTAGAATGTGTCTACATGGGTTCCCACTGGAGTGTGTCTGTATGTGTGTGTGTTTCCCTTGGACTATGGTGACAGTCATACCTACCATATCAGTTTAAATTCTTCCGCACCTGAAACTCATGTAGCCTAATTGTCCAGTCCTTGTTCAGAGCTGAAGGCCTTTGTGCAGCCTCCGGGGGCATCCCTCCTCACACCTCTGCCTCCCCTAAGCCAGTGACAAGGTAGCAGCATGGGTCAAGGAGGGTGCGTGGTGTTTAAGTTCCAGAGGGTCAAGAGAGAGCACGTCATGGCCATTGGCAGGGCGAGCACTCCCAAGCCCCCAGCGAATGTGAGACACAGGCTTCTTCATCCAGATGTCCTTAGAAAGGGTGGCTGTGAGGGTGGGCGGAGAGACAGGGCCTGGGCCTCATTTTCTCATCTAGACCTCACGGGCCCTGAGAACAGTGACAGTGTCTGTCCCGCACACTCCTCGTTCCCTCGCACCCCACCCCCCAACTCCACCTAGCCCAGGTCCTGGCAGGTGGCAAGCACTCGCCAAATGGGCATCATATGGATGTATGACGTGTCTATCAGGACCTTCACCTACAGGGCGAAAATGTCTGGTTCAAGGCAAAAGAAAATGTGTGGACTTGGAACTACATTCGGCTCTTCACCTAACTAGATATGGGGTTGTGCTAGTGACCCCGGAACACTGTGTCGCCCTGTCTGAGCTCAGGCTTTGGGGGGCACCTGTTCCATCCTCACCTAAGAGGATGGCAGAGGCTTCAGCTCCAGCCTCCTGAGCCAATTGGGCTGCTGCGTGTTTCCCTTGGACTATGGTGACAGTCATACCTACCATATCAGTTTAAATTCTTCCGCATCTGAAACTCAGGTAGCCTCATGGATCTCACTCTGATTGGACCAGCTTACGGTCAGTTACGAGCCCTGAACCAATCACCGTGGTGGGGAAATGCAGTGTTTTGATTGGCTTAGACCTGGACCGTGTGCTCCTCCACAAGATGGAAGTATGCCCCACACTGACCACAAGTATGGGCAGGGAGGGAGGGGAAGACCCCAGGGAAAGTCTGGAGTTGCGATGTAAAGAAGGAAGGAAGGGTCAGGCCTGGGACTCACGCCTGCAATCCAAGAGCTTTGGGAGATCAACATGGGAGGATTGCTTGAGGCCAGGAGTTGGAGACCAGCCTCCGCAACAAAAAATATTAAAAAGCCAGGTGTGGTGGTGCACGCTAATAGTCCCAGCTACTCCTAGCTACTCAGGAGACTGAGGCTGGAGGATTACTTGAGCCCAGGAGTTCAAGCCCAGCCTGGGCAACATGAAAATACCTTGTCTCTACAAAAAATTAAAAAATTAGCCAGGCGTGGTGGCACAAGCCAGTAGTCGCAGCTGAATGTCAAATGACGCAGGCTGCATAGACACATTCCTCCCAAGGCTCAGAATGATGTAAAGTTCCAACAGCTTTAAGTTTGAGTTATTTAATTTCACACAATCCTATGGGATAGAAGTATCATTCGGGACTTCTGCCAAGATGGCGACTGGGCAGCGTGGTCTGTGAGAACTCCGCAGAAGAGGACACAGAAAGATTTGGACTCTCTCCCTGGGAGCCCGTTCCCCACACAGAACGCGGCCACTGCCACCGCAGAGACATCACAGCAGACCGGCAGTAGAAGAGGCGCCACTGCCGCCACTGATCATCACAGCTGGACGGCAGCTTGCTGCCACCGCCAGCGGCTTGGCCTGCCGCCCCCCCCTCCCCCCCGCCGCCGCCGCCGCCGCCACCGCCGCCACAAGCAGCTCGGCCTGGCTCGCCGCCACAGTCCAGACACATGTCGCTGTCACTGCTGCAGCCAGACACCTTCAACGCGCAGCCTGTGCCTGAGGTGACCCACCCCTCCACACAGGATATGCTGAGGCTAAGATCGCTGCCGCTGCCACTGCCACCACCACTGCCGCTTTGACTTCCGGGTGAGCCTTGGACCTCCTCCTGTGAGTCCACTCCCGACT
>CAUYQG010045107.1:0-12214 GCA_963574415.1 Tarsius wallacei | reverse complement strand
AAAAGGGACACAGAAGGGCATTTTATACTGTTAAAGGGAACAACATGTCAAAGACACTGGGGTGGCCACGAGTGTGCCACGGCACTCCAGCCTGGGCGACAGAGTGAGACTCCAACTCAAAAAAAATATATATATAATTTTTTAATGCACTGTTAGCACAAAACCTGACTCAAACATTAAATTTTCTTTTTTTTTTTTTTTAATAGGAATCTCACTGTCACCCAGGCTGGAGTGCAGTGGCATGTTCATAGCCACCGCAGTCTCGGTCCACTGGGCTCAGTCGATCCTTCCACCTCAGTCTTCCAAGTAGCTGGAACTATAGGCATGGGCCATCACACCAGCTAGTTTTTTGATTATTTTAGAGACGAGGTCTCGCCAAGTTGCCCAGGCTGGTCTCGAACCCCTGGACTCAAGCAGTCCTCTCACCACCACCTCCCAAAGTGCTAGGATTACAGGTGTGAGCCGCTGCATCCGGCTCAAATACTAAATTTTCATCTGCAATATTTGATCTATATTTAGACTTTATAAAATTAGTAGCTTCGTGTTCCCAAGTTATTTCAAGCAAACTTAAAAGTGAACCAAGTTTTTACATTTAAATTGAGATGAATGAAAACTCAGTGAAATTTGAAATTCAGTTTCTCAGTCACATTATCCAGATTTCGAATGCTCAATGGCCATGGCGGCCATATGGTGTTGAATATGCAGGCCAGCGCCCCTGTCCCACTGTGTTATGAGGTCTGTTGCCACATCAGCTCGTTGACCACCAAATCCCACAGAGTAGGTATTCGACAAACACTTATGTAAGTATGCATATATGGCTGGGTGCAGTGACTCATGTCTGTAACCCCAGTGTCTTGGGATGCCAAAGCGGGAGGATCGCTTGAGGCCAGGACTTCAAGACCAGCCTGGGCAACATAGTGAGACTCTGTCTCTACAAACAAACAAACAAACAAACAAACAAAAACCTAAATTTTTTTTTAGAAGAATGCAAGTATGGATGAATAAATGAGCAAAGTAAGCTAATAAACGAACACATACTTATCATCATCCCAGTTTAATCGCTAGATTAGCTGAGATTCAGAGAAGTAAAATAACTAGGCCAAAATGCCTACAGCTTGTAAGAGGCAAGAGGGAAATTCAAAGCCAGGTCTGACTCATTCCAAGATCTATTGGCCGCAGGAAGCATATGTGGGCATAGAAAGGAAGGCTGGAGCTGGGCCACTGAGCCAAGTGTCCTCAGGTGTCCGCAGTGCCCTGCCAGCCCCCCAGGCCCCTTGCCCACCTGCCTCCCTGACCCGCTGTGCCAGCTTCCCCCGGCCAGGCTCCAGGGATGCTCCAAGAGCCCAGAGGATGAAAGACTGATGAGGGCAGGTGACGCCATGGACATGGTGACAGCCGGACAGACCAAGCACAAGGGTACATTTCCAGGCACAGGAAACAGGCACTGGTCGCACAGACAGAGCCTTGTTTGTCTTGAAATCTGCAAGACTGACCTCATATCTGATCACAAGTCCTGGGGCCAGCCCAAGGCCAGAACGAGAAGCCAAGGGGGGTCTTTTGTTTCAGTCACCGGACTTGAGAGCTGGCGGGACAATCTCATCAAAACATTTGTGCTGTAGAGGAGGCCAGGAAGGCAAGGAAAGACCACGTCTCTGTTTTCTTTTTTCTTTTTTTTTGAGTCGGAGTCTCACTCTGTCACCCAGACTGGAGTGCAGTGGCACGCTCACGGCCATCGCAGCCTTGACCTGCTGGGCTCAGGCGATCCTTCCCCCTCAGCCTTCCAAATAGCTGGAACCACCGGTGCGTGTCACCACGCTCAGCTTATTTTTTGATTTACTGTAGAGACGATGTCTCACCAAGTTGCCTAGGCTGGTCTTGAACCCCTGGCCTCAGGCAATCCTCTCACCTCTATCTCCAAAGTGCTGATCTCTGTTTTCTTATTGCTGCTGACACCACTCCTCACATGCCCTCTCTACAATGATGCCAGCGCAGGACTCCCTTCCGGTCTCCACCAGCCCTAACGTCCCTACAATGATGGAGCCTGATGCTCTCAGGTGAAGTCGCCACAGTGCTTGGAATTTCAGCTGCTTCCCATTCTGCCTGGAAATACCTTCCCCCTGCTCTTCCCTATCTTACCCCACAGCCTCAGCCTGGTCGAGTCATACCCCACCCTGCCAGGCCAGGCTCAAGAGCCACAGTCTCCACGAGGCTTCCTCCCATCCCATTGCACGTGTGTATCTCCTCTCACTCTCATTCCTGAGCCTCCCCACGGAGGCTCTTGGACAATGGAGGGCAAAAGGTGCCTTCGGGGGACCATGGGAGTTGTGATACCTTAGGCTGAGGGGAAGCTGTGGGAATTAAATGGGGAAGGAAAGGCTGGGGCCTGAGGCAGGTCGTGAATGGCTGGATCTGCCCACTGAGTGGAAGTCAGATCTGTTCCTACAATGGGGACGTTTCTCTCAGGCCTCCCTTGATCCCATTTTTACCGGGAGAGGGAAAATGACATCATGCAAGATGGGATGCCTGGCCTCCCAGAGCTTCCGCTGTTGTGGAGGAGAGTCACTTCTTCATTTTACGATGCAGATTAAGAGTCTTGCCTCCTGCCTGGCACCGTCCTAGGCACTGATGGCAGAAGCAGGTTTGGGAGAGTCTGCATGCGTGTGTTCAGAGGGGAAAGGGTAGACACGGAGTTATTCACTCTTTAAGTGCTAGGGACACAACCATGGATGAGGCAAGAGAGCTCTGCCTCAGCAAGTCTCCGTTCTGGTGAGAGAAGACCTGTCCCGAGCACGTCATGACCCAGATGACAAGTGCAGTGCCTCTCAAGACGGGCGAGCACGAGCTCGCCGGGAACACGGCAGAGGAACTTCTGTGGGTCTGGCGCCTCCGGGAGGAGGTGACATCCCGGCTGCCTCTTAAAGTTGAGCTGTGGCTGATCGGATTTTAAACAATGAGAAATACAGAGTGCGGGGTTCTGTGGGAGCACCTTGGAGGGGCCCAGAACCCAGATGGAGTTGAAAGGAAAGCTTTTTGGAGGAGAACATCTCGTGGTCCCTCAGCTCGATGTTCACTTATAGACAGGAATCGGCCCAGGGAATAGCAGGAACCCATGACAGAGGAGCTGAGCCTGCCCCAGGAGGTAAAGTTTCACTTAGGTTCTGAAGCATAAGGGACAGTAACTGGTGAGAAGTGTTCCTAGCAGAGGAAACAGCACGTACAAAAGCCCTGGAGTGGGAGGGAGTCTGGTTCTCTGAGAACTCTCTTCCTTTCCGGGCCCTTTGCTGGGTTTTCTGGGCATTGAGACGTTTCCCCCTCAGACCTAATCCTGGATAGAGAGTGAAGAAACTTTGAAAATCACTAAATTAGCTGGGTGTGGTGGCTCACACCTGTAATTCTAGCGCTTTGGGAGACCGACAGGAGCATTGCTTGAGGCCAGGAGTTCAAGACCAGTCTGGGCAACATATCAAGACCCTATCTTTACAACAACAAAACATTTTTTTAATTTTAAATCATTGAATTTAGTATCATCCCGCCGTTTCTGAAGGTGGCTTGAGAAAGCAATTTTATGTCACATATAACCACATTAATGCCGGGCTCACACCTGTAATCCCAGCACTTTGGGAGGTGGAGGCAAGAGGATTGCCTGAGCCCAGGGGTTTGAGACCAGCCTGGACAACTTGGCAAGACCTCATCTCTACAATAAATTTTTAAAGATTAGCTGGGTATGGTGGCATGTGCCTGTAGTTCCAGTTACTCGGGAGGCTAAGGCCGGAGGATCGCCTGAGCCCAGCAAGTCAAGGCTGCAGTTGCCATGAGTGTGCCACTGTGCTCTAACCTTGGCATCAAAGTGACACTCTGACTCAAAAAAAAAAAAATCACACTAATGAAGCACTTCCTAGATACCAGCCACTGTGCTAAGCACTTTACTATTGAATGTGAATGAGAGACAATTACTGGTCTCTGTGACAGGTGAGAAAACAGAGGCTCACACCGAGGTGGTCTTGTCCAAGGTCACACAGCCAAACTTCCCAGAGTCTTGACACCTGAGTAGCTAACCCTAGAGTCTGTGTTCCTATCCAGCGGACTCTTTGTCAGAACTTCACCAGAACTCAGTCCCTTTTGCATGCAGCCTCATGCTTCTATCACTGCAATAAAAATCCAGCCTAGCATACACCTTTGGGCAGGCCTCCTTGTCTCTGCCCAGGACTGACTGACTTCAGGCAGGGCTGTCCCTAATGTTAAGGGCACGAAGCCAGGGTACAAATGGAAGGTCCATGGCTCCAGCCTATCAGCCTTCTCTGCCCTCGAGGAAAAGGTCAGACCCAGGCGCCTATATGAGATCCTTCTCCATCAGCACCATTGTAACCCCTCTCCTGCAAACTACAACTTGGTCACCCCTCCGGCCGCACTTAGGGATGTCCAGCCTGCCTCTGGAGGAAAGACGCCTGGCAGTGGCCTAGGAAGCCGGCTGGTGGCCATGGGGCTGGAAATTGAGATCTTGATGCCCAGAGTGTAACCTGGAAACGGGGGTGGCAAGCTGGGAGACATCCCCTTGGATCCACAGATGCCTTCCCTCTTAGGAACAGAACAGCTACAGGCGGGCACAGCAGGACGCACTAACTCTTGTATGGGGGATCCTGATGCCAAACAGTCCCGGGGACACTGCTGGGCCCCCTCTGTCCCCACAAGCAGCTTTCCAGCGAGGCTGGTGGGCACACATTCCCGGTGACCCTGTGTAGACAGACACACAGCTGCACCCACACCTCTGCCTGGGCCCTTACCTGATACCTGATAGTGACCTGACCCCTCCCACCACCAAAATCACCCCATCCCCACCTCGGGTCGTGCCCCAACTTGTACAAACCACAGGCTTCGGTGCTGAGCTGAGGCAGGATGAATCAGGGGCAGAGCTCCAGTGCCGAGTTCCAAGCTGGGAGAGGAAGCTCTGTGGTCCCTGAGAGGGCATGAGTCAGGCAGGAGTGGCTCAGATCCTGGTCCCCACTTAGCAAATGCCTGCAGCAGCAGGGGCCATGGGGAGGGACCCAGGCACCCCTGGGTGTGAGTCAGGCAGCGTTTAGGAAGTTTACTTTTCCAAGAGACTGTGTAGATGTCATCTTCAGTGTTGCTGAGACTGCAATTCACTTACAGGGGAGAATGTAAGAAGGTTCTAGAGTGTAAGAAGTTCCTGGGTATGTGTGCATGCGTGCATGTGCCTATAAACATGTGTGTACTTATACACCTGTGGGTGTGTGTGGTATGTACATGGGTATGTCTGATGTGGGCACACTTCTACACGCGTGCCTGCGTTTGTGCCTGTGTGTCCAGTATCTGTGTGGATGTGCCGGTCGTTCTGCTCATGGGTCTGTGTGTACAGCCTTCCCTCTGTAGCTTAGGGTGAGTTTAAGTGCAGCAAGTAATGTTCTCTCCCCACCACGTCTAGCCCCTGCCAGAGGATTCCGGTGCCTGTGGCCTTAACCACGACATTGGGGGCTGTGAGCACCATGAGGACATACACCACTTTCGATTTTCTCATATTGTGAAGACATGGCAGACCCTTAACTCATATCTGTTGAATGGATATCTCAGAGGGGCCCCCTCCCCGCTCCCCAGGAAGCCCCAGAAGTCCCAAAGAGCAGGCCCAGGTGGGAGGAGAGCTTCGGCCAGACTGACCCATTCGCAGCTCCCGGACATAAGTCTGAACGGGTCCTGCCAACCCTCAGGAGCTTTTGCTCCAAGTCCCCCCCTCTGCCCTGATCAGAAGTCAAGAAACAAAAGCTCTGAGCTCTCTGGGCCTCGGTTTCCCTATCGGGTAAAAGAACAGTTTGGGCTTGTGAATATCAAGGGTACATCTGGTCTTAGCACAGAGCGGTTTTCACCTTCGGTTCCTTTGCCCAGTGGCCCCTGCCCATCTAGACACTGGGTCACCGAGTTGCCCCTCCGATCCTTCTCCCCGTCCCTGTTCCCTCCTCCTGGTCCAGTCAGGCAGCATGCGGAGTCCCAGCCAGGGGCTGTCTTTTGGGTCTCTCTGCTGCTGCTGTGAGGGCTGTGACTGAGTAAGCCCCGGCCTTACAAAGATCACCTTTGCTAGAAACAGGCTGACATTTATGGGCTTGGGAAGGGAACGTCTTGGGAAACGGTGATGAAAAATGCAGTCTTCTGGGCTCCTGGGAAAGGAAGCATACTGAGCGGAGTTTTCCAGAGAGCTGGGTGGGGAGGGGCGAGGGAGAGGCAGCGCTGATTAACACACTAAACTTTCCTTTTAAACATTTCAGTGGGAACCCCCTAGCTCCATGATGCCCTTCCCTCCTCCTCACTCAAGGCACAGAACCTCCAAGTTCACCTTTACTTGATGACTTAGGGTTGTAATAAAAACAGGAATGGCTGAGTCGAGTTTTAATACGAAGGTGTCTTCAAGAATATTTCAGGCTATTTGCCCCTCACTAGAAGACCAGGCCCTTCTTTTCTCTTTTTTTGAATCAGAGTCTCACTCTGTCGCCCAGGCTGGAGTGCAGTGGCACGCTCATGGCCTCATGGCCACTGTAACCTTGACCTGCTGGGCTCAGGCGATCCATCCACCTCAGCCTTTCAAGTAGCTGGAACTGCAGGCCCAGGCCACCATGCTTGGCTTATTTTTTATTTGTTGTAGAGAGGAGGTCTTGCCAAGTTGCCCAGGCTGTCCTCGAACCCGTGGGCTCAGCCAATCCCCTCACCTCGGCCTCCCAAAGTGCTGGGATTATAGGCTTGAGCCACTGCACCCTGCCTCAGGCTCTTCTATTTGTGTTTTGTCTTCTCTCATTGGTAGTCTCAGCTGTCACTTACGCCAGAGTCCCTTCTCTCTCTTTTTTACAACAGTGAATCTGTTAAATAACTGTGTGCCTGCATTGGGTGCAAAATGAAGACATCAGTCGGGTGCGGTGGTTCACGCCTGTAATCCCAGCACTTTGGGAGGCAGAAGCAAGAGAACTGCCTGAGCTCAGGGGTTCGAGACCAGCCTGAGCAACATGGTGAGGCCTCATCTCTACATAAATTAAAAAATCAGCTGGGCATGGTGGCACATGCCTGTGGTTCCAGCTACTTGGAAGGCTGAGGTGGAAGGATCGCCTGAGCCTAGCAGGTCGAGGGTGCGGTGGCCCTGAGTGTGCCATTGCGCTCCAGCCTGGGTGACAGAGTGAGACTCTGACTCAAAGAAAAAAAAGAATACATCATCTCTGGGAAAGGTGCTCACCTATGAGTACAATACACGATAGAACCCATTGTGGCTACTCAAGACTTTTTGTCTTCAGCACTTATTCACTGACCCTGAGCAAGATCTTTCTGTGGCTTAGTTTTCTGAACTATAAAATGGGGCTAACAATAGTATCTGCCTCATAAGGTTATTACAGCTTAATGTAAGGTTATGTACAACTAAAGCACTTAACACACTAGCTGGCAATAGTTCCTACTCAGTAAATATTATTTGTTTTATTCTTAGCTATTACTGTTGTCTGAGTTTTGGATCAGTGACACTGCTAGCCAACTACCTGACTCATTTTCAAAGAATGCTTTGAGCTGAAAATAACAGAAAATCCAACTAACAGTGGCTTAAACAAATAAGTGTTTGTTTTTATTCTATAACAAGAAACACACAGGCAGACTGCTGCTGGCATTTGTTCAGTAGCTCAGTGATATCAGGACTGGCATCAATGTAATTCTTCTGGCTTCTGCCTCATGGTCACAATATAGCAGCTGCAGCTCCAGACATCACATTCACTTTCGAGACACGGAGTGGAGTGAGAAACAGGGTGATGCCAGCTAATCTACCTCCCCAGAAGCTCCTTACATTTCCTTTCCCAGTTGATTGTCCCTGTGTTTCACAGTCTAGAACTGGGTCACACGGCTACCACCAGCAGTAAGGAAACCGGAAAACAAGAAACAGTGGTCACGATTGACTTAGACTACCGTGCCACCCCTCCTGGGACTTAACACACTGACTCTCCCTGCCCTCTTTCCCCATCTGGGGTTCTGTTTATGAGAGGGAGAAGTGAATATTGGATCCTCAGCTAACATCACTTACCCAGAAACTATTATTGTTCTTTTTTTTCCTTTTTCTTAATTAGGACATTTTGATTGTAATTGGCAGAAACCCAAATCAGATTGGCTTAAGCAAAAATGAATAAATGGATACATCAAGGAATCGATAGAAAGAAAAAGGAACAAAAGAAGGAAAGAAAATAGCAAATGAAATGAATGGACACCTATCCCAGAAAGTCCAGAATTGGTTTGTTTTCAGGTCTATGTATGAGGCCAACTGTGCAATAATGTGGGCAGGAGATGGTCCTTCGCTTTTTGATCGTTTTCTTCTGCATCTGCTTCATGACCAGGGGAGTGTTCCTCACCTGATGTCCCTGGGAGCGCCCCGCTCATAGTTTCCCAGGCTTTGGCGGGGGGGGTTGGGGGGGGTTGAGTCATTTCTTCCTGTCACTCTAAGCAAAAGTCCCGGAGGAACACTGATTGGCTGTGATCGGGTCACACAGGTACCCCTGAGTCAATCACAGTGACTACAGGTGGAGTGGGTGCTCTGATTGGCAAAGCCAGGTCTCACCCCCACCTCTGCAGCACAGCTGCCCCCAGATGACTGGTCAGTTGCAGGCTGGAATGGAAATGAATATTGGATCCCCATGAAAGTCAAGGGCAGAACCGGAGGAAGGGGAATGGACCCCACAGACATGGGGCTCCACAGTTTATTATTATTATTATTATTATTTTGAGTTGGAGTCTCACTCTGTCACTCAGGTTGGAGTGCAGTGGCACACTCACAGCCACCCCAGCGCCAACCTGCTGGGCTCTGGTGATCCTTCCACCTCAGCCTTCCACATAGCCAGAACTACAGGTGCATAGTACCACATCCAGCTAATTTTGTGTATTTATTGTAGAGATGAGGTCTCGCCAAGCTGCCCAGGTGGGTCTCAAACCGGTGGGCTCAAACAATCCACTCACCTCGGCCTCGGAGTTGGAGTCTCACTGTCGCCCAAGCTGGAGTGCAGTGGCACTCTCACAGCCACCACAGCCTTGACCTGCTGGGCTTAGGGGATCCTTCCTCCTCAGCCTTCCAAGTAGCCGGAACTACAGGTGTGCACCAAAATACCTGGCTAATTTTTTCAATGTAGAAATGAGGTCTCACCATATTGCCCAGGCAATCCTCTCACCTCTGCCTCCCAAAGTGCTAGATTACAGGCGTGAGTCACCGGACCCAGCAGGAGCTCTGCAGTTTTAAAGTACATTATTCCACATGAGTTAGGAAACCGGGGATTTTGGCCCCATTTTGCAGTGGGCAAAACCTGTCTCCAAAGGACAAACGATGCGCCCAAGCCACTCAGCTCCCAGGTGGTGAGAATTAGTCCCTCACCTCCGGGTTCCTGATGTCTCCCCTATACCATGCCCTGAGTCGGACGAAAACTGGTCAACCAGGGATCATCCGGGAGCCATGGAGCCCTGGGACAAACTAGACTGCGGGACCCCCAAGAGACCGCTGGTTCCACATTGTCCTTTATAAAGCCCTGACTTCCACTGTCTCGGAGCTTCAGGTCTTGTGAGGAGAGCCGGCCCCCAAACTGGGAAAACCTGCATTTGGGATCAACCCTGACTCACTGAGCGAACCTAAGCAAGGTTTCTTTTCTGGGCCTCAGTTTCCCCACCTGCGAGGGGAGCTCATTGGACTCAGCTCATTGGATTCCAAAGGGAGCTCACTGGACTCTCTAAAGAGTCTTTGAGCTCCAGCTGGGTGATGGTCTGGGTTCCAAGATGGCTCCACCCCTTGCGGTGGCTTCAGATTTCTTGCCTGGGGCTCGAGCTGGGGCAAGTTGCTACAGTTCTGCTCCCTCCACTGAGCGGAGGGGCATGGCTCCCTGCCCGGCTGGAGGCTTACCCAACCCCAGCAAATCCCTGAGAACAAAAGGGGGAGAGGACTCGACAGGGAGGGGACCGGTGAGTCTGTTCCTTCCTTGCTGGTGACTTTAACCCTTTCCACGCTTCCCCAGCAGCAGAAAGGCAGGCACGCAGGGTTGTGGCGGGGGACTGGGAAACACTACTGGGCGTGTGTGGGCTTCCTGGAGCCACCCTGCCTCCAAAGCCCACCTACCAGGAAGAGAGGCTTCCCTGGGAGCAGCCGAGGCTGGCAATGCCATTTGTCCTTCACAGACCCAGACTCAAGGCGACAGGGCAGAAAAGGAGCCGGAAGGGAGTTCCGTTCCATGCTTCTGCCAGTCAGGAAGCGGAGGCCCAGAGATGCAAGGGAACTCGTCCCAGATCTCACAGCTTTAGATTTACAGGAAGGGGCCTGCCCTGGCTCCGTGGCAGACACAGAGGTGAATACAATGTGTCGAATGGCAGGAGCCGAGGACTCCTTGTCCGGTGCTCCTTCCTTCAGCTGAACTATATTATAGCCTTTGGGATTTTCAAATCAAAGTTTCCATCCTCAAATTAGAAGCAGATTGTTGAGGCTTGTCCGTAAATTCCACCCTTGAACCTGCAGTGACTAATTCCCTCAGGAGTGTGGGATCAAACCCACCTTGGCTAGTAAACATTTCACATAAAGCCCCAGTGGCCTGGGGCCGTGTTTTCTCATCAGCTCTGGAACAGGCAAAGCCTCATCCCATTGTGGGTCGGGCCGGGCCAAGAATGCAAAGCTTGGAGTATCTTTACTGAGAAGCTTTCTGGGCAGCAACCCTTCCCTCTGGAGACCTTCTGGGGGAACCTTCTGAACAAGGAATGTCTTTTTCCTTCTCCCCTAATCGTGGACAAAGTGGGGAGCCCCTCGGCAGAAAGGAGTCTGGGTAAATGCCACCCCAACAAGGGACCCCTGCCCCCAGCATCTCCCATGTACAACGGACATTCCATTCCTAGAGTAAAACGGATCCTGGACCCCAAAGGCGTCTGTGAATGCGTGTGTGACCCACAGGGAAAGCAGGGAGGCTGGGGGAGGTCCGAGGGGGAGCCGTCGGTTGGTGAATGTAAAGCAATGAACATATTTCTTTTTTATTTTTGAGTTGGAGTCTCACTCTGTCGCCCAGACTGGAGTGCAGTGGCTGCTCCCGGCCACCGCAGCCTCAACCTGCTGGGCTCTGGCGATCCTTCTGCCTCAGCCTTCCAAGTAGCTGGAACTACAGGCGCGCGCTACCACGCCCGGCTAACGCATATTTCTAATCTGAGAAAGAAGGCAAAGTGCATCAGAATTGGGAGCCTGGGCTCCTGCAGCCAGTGAGGGGACAGAGTCCCAGCCAGAGGGGTCTGGGTGACCTGGGGACTCTGTGGGAGACACAGCAAGCTGCCTCTCCTGCTGGGCCCAGTTCCTCGTGGGACCCACAGGATCCCCAGAGAGCACGTGGCTTGGAAACCCAGGAATGCCTTCCTGGCACAGCCTCCTGTCCTCCCTGGAAGGTCCCTGAGAGAGACACAAGCTCCAGGGACAGCTCGTGACTCCCATGAGTGTCACTGTGCCCGGCACTGTGTTAGGCACTGAGAGTGAAGTGACAAATAAAACCCACATGGCTCCTGCCCTTGAGGGCAGTGACAGGTGAGAAAACCAGAGATCATCCTATTGTCCTCCCAGCTGAGCCTAAGCCCTGACGTTGAGCTCTTTGGCAAACCAGCACCCGCAGGGTCCCCGGGCCAGGTTTGTAATCCATCAGACATGTGCTGACTGTACCCCACACCCCCCTCCTTTCCTCACGAGCACATCCAGCTCAGCGTAAGCTCACGGCTCTGCCTCCAAAACACACGCCGCCAGCACCGGGCCCCTTCTCCCTCTGCCTGATTCCCCCCGAGGGACCATTCTCCAAGAAACTGCTGGTGTGACTTGCTCTAGATATAAGTAACACTCCTAGGGCCCTCCATGGACTTCCTGTGACCCTTCGCGGGAAACACACGCTCCCTGTCATGGCCCCTGGACAAGGCCTTCATCGTCTATTTCTGGCCCTGGGATATCCCCTTTACACTGCTCCTTGGGCACCAGCCTTCCGACCACTTCTAGAAGACGACACACACTATCCCTTTCCCTGGGCCTCCAGAATTGCTGCTCCTTGAAGTGTGTCCCCGGCTTCCCATCATTCAGGTCTCAGCTCAAAAGTCACCTCTTCAAAGAGGCCCTCCTTGGCCACCCTAACCAAAGCCCCTGATCCCTTATCCCCACCTTTCCTTAGTTTTATCTTCATAGCAGGAATTGTTTGTGTGTGTGTTT
>CAUYQG010045104.1:0-16350 GCA_963574415.1 Tarsius wallacei | reverse complement strand
CTCGACCCGCTGGGCTCCGGCGATCCTTCCGCCTCACCCTTCCAAGCAGCTGGAACTACAGGCGCGCGCTACCACGCCCGGCTAATTTTTTGATTTATTGTAGAGATGAGGTCTCACTTGCCCAGGTTGGTCTCGAACCCGCGGGCTCATGCAATCCACTCACCTCAGCCTCCCAAAGGCGCGGGATTACAGGCTGAGCCACCGAGCCCGGCTAGTATCAGTATTTTAAAGATATAGTTTCACTTGGATTTGAATCAGTCCTACTCTTAATACAAATCTTCTAACACTTATTCTTTCTTTCACTAAGTGTTTATCATTCCTAAGTTCTGGAAAGATAGTGTCTTATTGTTAGGGCTGTAGTGTTTTTTATTCATAATTTGTGTAATTTTGCTAATGGAGGCTTTCCATGATACAGGGCAGTCAATGTGCTATTTGCATGATGCCTGGCCAAATGTTTTTAAGATTCCTTCCCTTTGAAGTGGGGCACACCACTAAAGCATTGTTTCAAAGCTTATTTCCTTTCCCTTTGCTAGGGATTCAGGGTCTCTGTGCTTCTTATCTGTTATGAAGCCCTGTCTTTTGTACCAAATCAAATAACAGTCTTGAGAGCATTTACATTTTTCTAGAGATTCTCTTTTTCTGCTACTTTATCTGCATTGAAAGAATATGTAAAATTGGCTTTACCTTGAGTCTTCCTTTATTAGCCGGGCCTGGAGTTCTTAATCTCTGGGAAACATTTACCATGCACTGTTCACTGCATAGTAAATTAGAAATAAAGTTTTAATGTTGCTCAGTGTAAAGCATTCCTTTGCAGTACTCTAAAAATTTGCTATCTCTATGGCCCTTCGACAAATTTGGCAACTGGAAGTTCTTGTGAAAATATTGTGATGATTTGTAACATATAGCTTTGTTTTCCTACCACAGATTATTAGAAGAGGAACCTATATTCTACAGAAATGTAACTTTGTAGAGACTGGACCAGTGAATGGCAGTGACATGGAACATGTGCAGAATGTCGAACAATATGGACATTGGGCCCATCCATACTCCATCACTCACTGGATGTGTGATTTTGGCACCTTTGATTAATGGCTTTATACATCAGTTTCCTCAATTGTAAAAAAGAAAAAAGAAAAAAGATAACAATTCTACTTCTTTTATATAGTTGTTACTTGCTTTATATAAGATGACCTAAAAAGAACCTGGATCCTAGTTAGACTTTATTAAATGTTAGTGATGATTAATAAATGTTAGTGAGGATTAAGACTTTATTAAATGTTAGTGATGATATGTCTTAGGAAACGCTGAACTATATGCACACTCCCTTGAAGACATAATAACCCAAGCCAATCTAATTCTAGTCAGAGAGTTTATGTGAAATAAAGAAAAAAGGAAAGAGCGTATGAAATTGATGCAGAGAGGCTGAAATGCAAAACGACAGAGTCACTATACCAGGAGGACTGTCGACTGAGCTACTGCTGCTACTGTGAGTGCAATATGGAATGATAGCTTCATTCTGCTGAGTGTATGACCATTGAAATTGTATTGTCTACTCTTGTGCTCCCAGGTATTCTCATGGCTGAAGGACTTTGCGTGTACCCAGACCTATAGTCTTAGAGTTATAACTGAGTGTAATATATTGCTTTACAGAATGATTTAACTTTCAGCAGAATTTTTAATTTGTATCTGGCATACAGAATCACAACTGGTAATTTAAATTTGTATTTATAAGCACCACACTTTTTGGGTGTAATTTTGTTTTCTTAAGTCTATTTGTTGAATTTTTATGTATCATTCATATATTATCTGTAAATATTAATAGTTTTTACCAAGCTGTATGTTATATTGTTTGTTATTTTGAACTGATTGGAGCATTCTATTCAATGGTGAAGAGGAGGAGTGACCATAGAAATCCTTATCAAACTTGAAAGTTTGCCTATCATTGTACTGTTAATTTTAGTCTCCATATTTCTTTTATAGACTTCTTTAATCCATCAAGTAATCTGCCTTCCATTCTTAGTTTGCTTAGTGCTTTAATCAAGAATCAGTACCAAATTTGAACAACTTTCTGTGTCTAGGACTGTGTCATTCTCCATTATTTTCCCAGTGTCATAAACGCATTAACCTATTTCAGCCCTTTAAAGATGTCACTCCTGTGTCTTTGACTTGCATAGTTTTGGATGAGAAGTCTGTTGTCATTCTCATATTTGTTTTAAAGTTAAATAATCATTGCATCTCAGAAATGAACCTATCTTGGATACTAATATGATACTTTTAAACATATTTCTGGACTCAATGTGCTGTATATTTTATTTGAAATTTTACTTCTATGTTCTGTCAGTGTGGATTTAGATTTTCCTAATACTTTATAAAAGTTATTGTCTTTATTTTTTATGAATAATCTAAATCTCCCTAATGAGTAATACTGTCAAAATCTTTCTTTTTGAGTGCTTATCCTGCACTCATATCTCTTTTTATTTTTAAAGAGATGTTATCTATGTTGCACTCATATCTCTCTTTTGGTAAAATGTCTCTACAAACCTTTGCCCATTTTTTATTGCATTTTTTTCTATATTTGAGGGTATGTTTACATGTAATGAAGTCCAGGTCTTTCACAGATATGTTTTTTACAAATATTTTCTCTTCTGTGTTTTATTTTTTTTCTCTGTGGTTATTTTTAAGTTTTAATTTTAAAGAAATGAAATTGTCTTATTTTGATAAAAATAAATAAATCTTAAAAAATTAAAAAAAATATTAGCTAAAAACTTTAGCTTAACTAGGTTTACAATATTATTCTTTAAGCACTTTACAGCATTAAGTTTTACACTCATTTGTGTAACAACCATTTTTTGGTATGCAATTTGAAATAAAGGTCAAGATACTGTGTTTGCAAATGACCAATTAAACACACCATATATTCCAGAGACTGAAATCCCTTCAAAAGATCAAAAGATGAGTCAATTTCTGGATCCTTTATTTCCTTTTATTGTTCTACATTTCCAGTCTTTCTCTTTTAATGATATTCACTGTTTCTAGTTTAAGTTGGAAACTTTGAATTTATCTATATACACCTTTTAAATATAGACTTTTAAGTCTAAAAATTGCTTGAGCTTTGTCCCACAGAGCCTGCATTATATATTTCCATTTGTTCAATTCCAAATATTTCCTGAATTTTCTTGTGAACTGTTTTTGGCATATAGTTTATTTAGAAATATGTTGTTCAATTTTCAATAATTGAAGTTTTAAGATACTTTTTGATTGTGGATGTCTGCTTCAATACATGGTGTTGAAAAAATAGAATCTGTATGATTTTAATACTTAAAAATAAATGTTTCATAGCTCAGAATATGGTCTATCCTGGAAAATGTTTCATGTTTACAGTAAAAGTGTGTTGGCTTTTGTTCAATATGGTAGTCTCTAAATTAGCTCAACTTTATTGAGAATGTTTTTCAAGTCTTCTTTGTTCTTACTGTGTTGTTGTCCAACATGTTCTTGCTTACAGAGAGAGGTGTGATAAAGTTTGACACAATAACTGTGGATATCTCATACTCCTTTCAGTTTTGTCATTTTTTTGTTTTTACATATTTTCAAGATCTGTTGTTTGTGCAGACAGTTTTAGGGTTGGTAGTCTTCTTGAGGAATTGACCCCATTATCATTAAGTGAGTTTTTCATTATCCATTGATGTTATTATTTTCATGAAGTATCTTTCTTTTCCCCCCCTTCCTTTCTTCCTTATTCCTTCTTTCCTTCCTTCCTTCTTTTCATTTTTGAGACACGTCTTCACTTTGTTGCAAAGGTTGGAGTATAGTGGCATACTCATGGCTCACCATAGCCTCAAACTCTTGAGCTCAAGTGATCCTCATGTCTGAGCCACTTAAGAAATTGGAACTATAGTCACCCACCACTATGCCTGTCTAATTTTTGTATGTTTTGTAGAGATGAGATCTCACTTTGTTGCATAGTCTGGTCTTAAACTGCTCACCTCCAACAATACACTCATCTCTGACTCCCAAAGTGCTGCATTGCAGGTGCAAGCCACTATTCCTGTATTTATTTAATTTCCTCTCCTTCTTCTCTTGGGTATTGTGCCTTGGCTTTTTAAAATATTTAGTCATTATAATGCAACAGGTACTACTCATCTGTGATATAATCCAACTGTCCTGATAATGTAATCAACTTGGGCTCCCTCAGGCCAATAATAAATGTAATAAATACAACTTCTTTCTAAACTTATGTCTTTGTCATTCATACCTCCTATGTGTCAGGGTGTTCTAGGCTTTGCATTCTCTTTAAATAAGAACTGAACTCACTTTTAGTTCTGAATGTTATAAAGTTTACTATCTGTTTCTAAACATCTCCAAAATTGGATTCCTGCTTAGTTCATGCTGAAGAAAATAGCAGCTACTCTTATATATCACTTAAAATTCCCTTTGGTTCTTCTAAAAAGTTTTTGAGAGGCTACTATGATTTTATTTCTCAAGAGAGGAAACCAAGGTTTTGTGAATATAAATAACATGGTTATGTACACCAACAGAAAATCTTAGGTGTGGCATTCGGAATCATATCTTTTTTTATTCAACAAAATGTATTGATAACCTACCAAATGCCAGGTGCTCTTCCTCTCTAAGGTTTATTGGTATGTTTCAGGAACATGGCAATGAACAATAAAGAAACTACTCTCATCACCTGGTTGAGGGATGGAGGTGAGCACAAATTAGCAAATATATTAACAAAAGTATATATACATAGAAATAAAATTAAGTAAATATAAAACAAATATTATGTAGGGTAAGCACTACAGAGGAATGAAATGTAGGGAAGGGGGATGAAGAGTGTTAGTTGTTGGGGGAGGTTGAACTTGGTAATTACAGTGAATGCGAAATTTAAGAAGGAACATGAAAGGGTTCTAGAAAACAATAACGTGCATATCTGGGGAATGAATTCCAGGTGGAGAGAACATCCAGATGGGAAGGAAACAAGGAAGAATGTCCAAAGAGTATTCAGGGAACAGAAAGAACATTAGTGTGTTTGTAAAAAGAGGGTTTAGTGTGGAGAGGAGAAGACAATGATATCAGAAAGGAAACAGAGGGCTGATAATCCTAGGGCTTTGGATGCATTTTGAGGCCTTTGGCTTTTGCTTAGCATAATCCGTTGAAGGGGTTTGAATGATACGATCTGACATGTTTTGGGAGAAGATCCCAGGATGCCATGGGAGTTAGAGATTGCAGGAGAGTAAGGACAAGATTGGGAAGACAAATAATTGAGGCAAAGAATAGATTTACTCAAGATCTTCACAACGAGAACTACAGAACACTGCTCAGAGAAATAAAAAGTGACACAAACAAATGGAAAAACATTCCTTGCTTATAGATTGGAAGAATCAATATTGTCTAGATGTCCATCCTACCCATGGCAACATAAGATTCAATAAAATACTATCAAATTACCAATATCATTTTTTCTCCAAACTGGAAATGACAATACAGAAATTCTTATGGATACACAAAATAACACGAATAACCAAAACACTCCTCAGCAAAAGACACAAAGTATGAGATATCACACTTTCAGACTTTAAAGTTTATAACAAGGCTACAGTAATTATAACAGCCTGCTATTGGTACAAGGACATATACATAGAGCAATGGAACAGGACAGAGATTTTGGAAGCAAAATCACGGTCTCTCAACCAACTCATCTTTGAAAAAGCTACCAATAACAATCACGGGGAAAGGAGAAAAATTGAAAGTAGTGGGAAACAGCCAAGAGGGGGACAGAGAAGCGGGACTGGCTGTAGCAGGTATCTGCCTCAGAAAGTGAGGGCACACCTCATTAGCAAGGGTACCTGCATAATGTACACTTGTATACCTAACCCTGAGTTGTACCCCACATCTTAAAAAAATCAAATTAAAGGGTAAAAAACCTCCAAACAATCCTTTTAAAAAATGGGCAAAGGAAATAGACACTTTAAAAAAGAGGATACACAAGCAGCCAACAGATACATGAAAAAAATGCTCAGCCTCACTAATCATCAGAGAAATGCAAATTTAAAAAGTACCAGCAGGATGGCCATTAGGAATAAAAAATATAACAGATGCTGGCACAAGTGTGGAGAAAAGGGAATGCTTCTATACTGGTGGTGGCAGTGTAAGCTAATTCAACCTCTATGGAAAGCAGTGTGGTGATTCCTAAAATGCTAAAAATTGACCTTCCATACAATCCAGCAATTCCTCTCCTGGGAAAATACGGAGAGGAACATAAATCACTGTACAAAAAAGACACCGGCACATGCAAGTTTATAGCCGCAATATTCACTGTAGCAAAATCATGGAAGCTACCTAAGCGCCCCTTGAAAGTAACTCGGATAAAGGAAATGTGGGACATATACAGGATAGATTACATTGCAGCCTTAAAGAAGGACAAAATCAAAAACTTTTCAGCAACTTGATGGAGTGAGAGACCATTGAGCTTAGTGATCTACCACATAAACAAAGAACTGAACACCACTTGTTCTAATTCATAAGTGGGACCTGAACACTAATCACATTAGCACAAAGGGAGGCATCAGCAGTCACCAGAGGACAAAGCAAGGGGCAGGTAACAACACAAAGGGTACATGCTTCCAAACCAGGGGAAGTGAGGGCCAGTTGAAGGATTGTCTCCCCCAGGTATCTACTTGCTACTCATGGGGGTGCCCCAGTCAGGTCTATCCTAGGATGGAGTTCTCCTATTGTGACTGACCTCCAGGCTCTGCCCGGGTTTGTCCCTCTCAGTTGTGCCCCAGCTGTGTGTGTCTGATGTTCAGAGGTTTCTGGGGATGAGGGGGCTTGGATCAGCCCTGGACTCACCACTGATCTCTTTGGAGTCCTTCCTTGACCTTTTCTGGCCACACCCTTTGTCCCACAGCTGGATCAGGGAGGGAGGTGGGACGCCTGGGACGCAGCACTCATCAGTTCCCTCTGAAGTTTGTGCTTTCAGGATTTTCCCTCTGGGTCACGATCAACCCCTGAGTAGTTGATCCACCAGTCACAGAGATCCGGTCTGTTGCTCCGTGGTGAGCAATCGGAGCACTTTTCTGCCCCATTTTCAGGACGGTGGTGGGGCGCCTCTTTCCTCTTCTCTGGTGGGACTCTTTCCCAGCTGTTGCTTCCAGTGTCTGGCCAGGCACTGCAGTGGTGAGGCAAAGCCTGGAGTCGGCAGTCTCTCCTGCTGCAGTGGTGAGGCAGAGCCTGGAGTCAGTAGTCTCTCCCTGCCTCATCTTCACAGGAAAACTTTTGCCTAGTACCCCACAATTTTCAAATAAAAAATATGTTTAAAAAATAAAAATAAAAATAAAAATAAATAGTGCTCAGCTTCTGCAACCTGGGAAGCGCTAAGGACCAAGCAGAGCAGCTGCAGCACCAGCTGCTTCACCAGGAGTGCCCGGGCCACTTGCTCTTGAGGCCCCACTTAGTCAGTCTCTCACAGCATTTTCTTCCCAGGAAGGGTTTTGTTGATTTTCTTTTAGTGGCACTCATCTTCTGCATCCGGGAATCACTAGAGTCCAAGCTGAGCAACTGTGGCCTCAGCCGCTGCACCAGGAGAACCCTAGCCCCTAGTCCCCTAGCCCTTACTCATTCAGCCACTCACACGCCCACTCACTCACCAGCATGTACACAAAATTTTCCACTCACTCACTTTCTCACACCAGGACTCACATAGTCTTACTGGCTTGGTTGCCATCTTCCCTACACCGCCCATTTTTACATTTTCTATCAATGCAGATCAAGAGAACCAGAAAAAGAGCAGGAAAAGAGAACCTCTTGAAAAATTTAAATACTCTCAAGATCATTGTTTGATTCAGTATAATCGAGTAGTTCTTTAAAACCAGCTAAGAAGCACAGAGACCCTGAATCTTTAGGAAAGAGAAAGAAAAAAAAAAAAACCTATGAAGCAGTGGATTAGTGATGAGCCTCACTGCAGAGGAAAGAAATCTTAAAAACATATGATCAGGTATCATTCAAATGGGACATTCTACTGCCCAGATATGAGGGAAGGCCTCCATAATAAAATGCCACAAACATAAATAAAAATAACAAAGGCCCTAATGATAAGCCAATATCTTCCAGGCATTTCTGAATGATAAACAGTTAAGTGAAAGAATGACTAAATGTAGGAATTTTTCATTTAAGAGTAGGAATGATTCAAAACCATGAAGGGTTGTATCTTTAAAATACTGATACTATATATTAATGTACCAGTTCATCTGATTTCATTAACATGTTGATATTAAAATGACTGATTTCTATGACTAAAATAATGAAAATAAGGCTTGTTAGCTTAATCTATAAATAGCACTTTTTCTATAACTTTTCTTATTAAACTAGTAAGTATAAATGGGTACAGTATTAATTGATTAGGCAGAATTATATTGAGATGAAAATAAATGTATGGTATTTGGCACAAGAGAAAATATGATTTAACATAGAATAAACCCCTCTGAACCTTTCATGCTATGAATTAAACAACAAATGTTTTGAAAATATAAAACAGTCAACAGATGCTGGCGGGGATGTGGAGAGAAAGGAACACTTCTGCAGTGCTGGTGGGAATGCAAAGTAGTGTGACCTCTTTGGAAGACAGTGTGGCGATTTCTGGAAGGACTAGAAATTGACCTTCCATATGACCCAGCAATTCCCCTATTTGGAATATACGCAGAGGAACTCAAGTCATTCTACAAAAAAGATGCCTGCACACGCATGTTTGTTGTAGGTCTATTCACAATAGCAAAAACATGGAACCAACTATGCATCCCATAGAAACTGGACTGGATAAAAAAATGTGGTATATATACACAGTGTAATATTATGCAGCCATAAAGAAGGACAAACATATGGACTTCACAGCAACTTGGATGGATTTAGAGTCTACCATACTCAGTGATCTATCACAGAAAAAAGAACAGAGTACCATATGTTCTCACTCATAAATGGACCTTGAACAATTATCATAATGCTGTAAGAAAGGGATTGGCAGTAGTGGGAAACTTCCAGGGGAGGGGAGTGGGATTGGCAGTTGAAGGAAACTGCCAGAGGAGGGAGGGGCACACCTCATCAACAAGGGTACCTTCATAATGAACATTTGTATACCTAACACTGAATTGTACCCCACATCTTTAAAATTAAAAAAAAGAAAAATATGACACAAAAATATGTGAGAACAATTATTATAACAAGTGTGTTCCCACTCAGTCTGCTTGTCCAGTCTTTCATTCCTTCACCCTTATCTACCCCAATTTTTGCAGAATATCTCCTTTTGAAGCTTATATATAAATATGTTGGGTGTAATCCTCAGCCCTGACTACACACTGGTATCACTTGGAGAACTTTTAAAAAATAAGCCTCAACTATTATTTATGCGTTAGTCTCTGAAATCAGGCATAGACATTTTTAAGAACCCAATGAGTAATTAAAGTTTAGGTTGATAGTCACTGCTCAAAAACTCAAACAAGGAAATGAATGCTGCTTCTCTACATAGAAGAAATGAATTTGTGAAAAGCATTCTATTTCAGAATTTCCAGAAATGTTCCATTCTTATTACTAATATTGAAGAGATAATATATTTGTGTAAAGATTTTAAAAATTAATTACAGCTTGGTGTTAATATATATGTCTGTGTTATTATCAGAAACATGAAACCAGGATTCAATGAAGAATTGTGGACCACTATTATCTATAAACAGGAGAACATATATAAAATACACTTAAAATTTGCTCTCTGACATTCTGTAGGATAAATGAAATTGTTTAAAGTATACCAATCCTGTTTCTAGAAAACTAACTTATCTGTGTATCTCCAAAACAAGAACTCCAAATCATTAAACACTTTCAGTGGCTAATTCAGTACTGGCATGTTGTAAGAAAAAAGAAATGGGAACCAAATATTCTCATGCCAGCCTTTCCACATGGAAGTCACCCTCATTGACCTAATTGCAGGACAAAGGCTAATATAAGATGGAGAAGAAACCACTGCCTCTGGGATGATGATCTTGCACTAAGACTCGGCCAATTAACTTAAGCAACTAGTTCCATTGCCTATGTCATGATAGCTAAATAAATACAGCACAATATACTGATTGAATGACTAGTGGATTTTTGGTGTCATGTAGAAATAGATTTAGACTTTAAAAATGAAGCTATGGTATGAAGAAAGAGTTGAAGCAATGTATTGTTTGTATATGGAAATCTATATATATATATATTTACAACATTTTATTATTTCAAAGTATTTCAAGACTAAAGAAGAAATCTCTGAGTTTTCTTCAAACTTTTAAGAATGAAGTCAATAATTTTAACATTCTTGTCACATATACCAGAAAAAAACCACTCACTCCAAGCATTCTTGAGATATCTTCATACGCTTTTAAAAAATTTACTCTTTTATTGCTCATTTATTTTTAAGATTTCTTTGTTGAATACCGTAGAATTTTCTGCTATTGTCTCCACTTTTAATAACTTAAAAACATCAATTTTCCCAGGGCTAATTTCATAGGCTGCAATGCGATCTTACTTCTGCCCTGCTATGTATGCTTCTCTTTCCAACTGAATCCCCTATATATTCATCCACTGTGTAGATTCATAGAACCATACAGACTAAAGATTCCAGAATAGTGGCTAAGAGCTTGGCCAAATTCCCTTGTTAAAAACTTGTTCTATCACATTTTAACTGACTGGTCTTGAACAAAATACTGTAGCTGCTCAGTTAGATTCCTATAAAATGGTAACTTTAATAGTGTTTATTCATCACAGCTGCTTAAAACTGAATTCACAGATCCATCTCCTGAGAATCTTGTTCAAATGGTAACCTGTTTACCTCTGTGTAGTATGAAGCTCAATTATCTGCATTTTAAAACAATATCCAGATGATACTTGTTAAAAGTTGCTCATTAGTGTCATCTTTAAGTTGCGAGGGTCTACATCATGGGGCCTGTACAATGGGGTTATTTTGAAGAATAAATACATTCATCAATGTAAAGTGATTAATTCAGTAAATTTCATATAGCAAGTTGTCTTCATTTATTATACATATTATAAGAAAAATTATAATTATGTGACCCAGTATATTTATTTTCCAGATGAAATGTATTAACAAGATGGTTGAAATAACTTGTACAATGTCACATAAAAGAAGCCCAGAGAAATCTGGTTGCTCCAATGGTTCTTTGGCCATTGCTTTCAATGACTGATCACGCTATCCCTTTTCCATCATCTAGAATAGATTCTAATGCTACTTATGCTAGACCCATTTTATATATTTGTCAAACTCATACATTGTTATCACCCCTGGGAAACCTTTCACATTTGCACCAAATCTCTGTTGTCTCCCTGCTTTTTTTTAATTGTCACAATTTTTCTCATCCATGCTCCTTTTATAACTTTTAAATATAGTGTATCTTTGATTTCCCTCGTGTATACAACAAAAACTCAACAAAGGATAAGATTTAGAATTGGAAAACTTGAATTTGAGTACCCAGGCCCACCATGTGAATATGCATGGTCACTTTAATTTTCTTAATGTTCTTACGGATTAAATGAAGATGTTAAATATGCCAGGTTACCTCCAATGATTCAAGACATATGAAATCATTGTCTAGTTTCGATAGAGGCCACACATTTCACTGCCTGGCAAACTAAATTAATTTGGGATATTTTCAAAGTTATCAGGAAAGAAACATTATGTTTTCACCAAGAATAGTGAAACAATGAATTGCAAGACTGCCATTTGCTGCAGTGTTCAACTTATCTGAAGAATTGAAAAGAAAGCTGGTAGAAGAGAGAGACTGAAACACAGAAACAGGAGGGAGAGAGAGAGAGAGAGAGAGAGACTGATTTTATTAATCTGGATACCTAGATCCACTTTGCATAAAACCCATTGAAGCTGAGTCTTGTAATTCAGTGAAATGTCTTGTTCTGTCTGCCTTAGACTGTTTGAATTGGGTGTATGTCACTTGCAACGCAGACAGACCTGACCAGTAAAATATTTGTCTGCGTGTTTTTATGAATTTAATGTAATTATTATGCATTGAAACATTCTGTCAGCATCTACCAATCAATATTTTTATCATTTTTTTCTATTTTGTTTTTCATAAGCTGTTTTCATGTCCAGATTTAAATATCCATAAAAATACATAAAGGATTTATACAGGCACTATCAAGACAAACACACAATATAATACCTAAACCCGTTTTCTCCTGCATGGAGAACAATAAAGCCTACCTGATGATTGATGCCTTGCCAAAGTAATACTTTTCTCCTAAAAAAAAAAGAATTAAAAAAAATGTAGGACTGTTTGTGGACAGAATGTATATCCTATATATGTAATACATGCCTATTTTTCATTTTATATAAAAAGTTAAAGAATAGTACTTGAAAACTATTATAACTGAGGTGTTGTATAGATTATAAACATTATAAAAACAACACAGTTGATTTCTAAAAATAACATGAGTGAGACACTGGAGTCAAAGGAAGTATAATGAACTTAGGACAAATTTAGCACAAAATTATTGAAGGCCTTAGAGGAACTCTCTGAAAACAAAAGAGAATAGGATCAACAACAGTTAAAAATGTTGATTGTAATCTACAGACTGCTATAACTATAAAGGAATTTAGATTTTCATCAATATAGACAAATTTGTTCTTTACATGATTAATCAGGTCATCAGAGATTGGTGACTAAAACAAGGTTTTGCTTAAAAGTAATTCAAAGAACTAATAAATCTGTGACAATTTTATATGAAAATATAAAGAAAAACTGGTTCTGGTACTATATAACAACTATGTATTTTCCTCAGTCACTAGTAAAATTAAATAGTTGACTACAATATGATGAAACTCTATAATGGCTTGTGGTTTTACTATAATTTTTTATTGTTAAGACACCAACACACACATTAGCCTAGACCTACAAGGGGCACGGTCACCAATAGCACTATCTCCGTACTCTGTATCTTGTCCCACTAGAAATTCTTCAGCAGTAATGAACACAATGAAGCTGTCTTCTTCTATGATAACAATGCCTTTTTCTGGAATACCTCTTTTAGGACTTGTTGTTAAGGCTGTTTTACAGGTTTTTTTTTTTTTTAGGTAAGTAGAAGGAGTATACTGCAAATAATTGTAAAAAGTATAGTACAGTAAATATATAAACCATTAACATAGTCACTTACGATCACCATCAAGTATTATGTAGTGCATGTACTTGTATGTTCTATACTTGTATATGACTGGCTGTTCAATAGATTTGTTTATGCCAGCATCACTACAAACACGTGAATAATATTTGGGTTACATCCTCCCAACATCTATGATGTCATTAGGCAATAGATATGTTTCTGATCTAATATAAACTTATAGGACCACTGTCATGGATGCAGTCTGATGTTGTGTCACATGTGTCATATGTCTGTGCTTTAAAGATGTGTTTCCATGATGTCTTCCATTCACAGTTTCAGATAATAAATCTGTAGTTCCTCAAATCCTTGTTTTTTCACAGACACTGTGTTGAAGAGTGGCATATATATTTCTTCTCTATCTTGAATATTCAGCAGTTTATTAAAATATGTGTAGATACAGCTTTGGGTTCATCTAGTTTAAGCTTTGCTTCTTGAATATCTAAACTGACAACTTTGCCAAATATTTAAAATATCATTTCCTCAAATTATTTTTCCTGCATCAATCTCGTCCCTGTTCAGGACTTCAATGGAATGCCTGTTAGTCCCTTCCTCCAGCTCCCTAAAGTGGTGTTGACATTTTTCAACATATTGCTGCTTTTTTCCAGATTGGATAATTTTTAAGGTTGTTTCCTCAATCAACTTTTTCTAGTATCACTTTTATTGTATATCCAGTAAATTAATAAAATACTGTATTCTTTTATTTTTAGCATTTCTAATTTTGTCCATCACCCACATATTGTACCTGATAGATGAATTTTCAACCCTCCTTGTCTTTTGACCCTCCCCCTTTGGAGTCTCCAATGTCCAAGGTACCATTCTTTTTTCCTATGCTGACTCTTATCTTAGCTCCCATTCATAAGTGATACCATGCAGAATTTAGTTTCTAATTTCCATTTCTGCATTATTTCTCTTAGGATGATGGTCTCCACTTCTATCCAGGATGCTGCAAAAGCATTATTTCATCTTTTTATGACTGAACAATATTCCATGGGGAGATTAAATAGATGATGATTAGACAGAAGGAAGAGGGTGATGAGAAGGAATAGAAGGAGCTAAAGAAACTGTTCATGAACCACAAAGCCCCGGGAAAATATGTGTCAAAATCTGCCATCAAGCATCTGGCTCAAAGTAAGTTCTCAACAAAGTTCAAAGGAGAAATATATGTGAGAATTAGTTGCTGAATATGTTATCAAGTGATTGGTGTTGAGAAATATCTATGCTCTCATTCCCAAACACCACAAGAAAGACCATTCATGTCAATTGAGCTATTGAATAACAATCTAGTTTTCAAAACACTAAAACAAAAGGCACTGTCTAACAGAACATATCATAAAAAGGCATAGAACGAGAAGAAACACAAAATAGAATAAAACATTTTTATATTACTTACTGATTTTCATGCTAATTACTGAATTTAATCTTCAAATCAATAACATGGGATGGGTAGAATTTTCCCATTAGAAATTGCCATATTTAAAATCCTTAGTGACTGATTACTCAAGGAATAACATAACCATAATTTATTGTTTTAGAAGTCTCACATGTGATCATCTGTTTTCTGAGTTCCTGTAGAAAAGCTGGGTCCCCTGTGAGCTCTACATCGCTGTGATTCCAGCAGCCGCTGCGGCTGCTTCTGCAGTGCTGCCACCATTGCACATCCCACCGCCCTCGTCTGAGGTGATCCACGCCTTCAGACCTTGGAATCCCTGCAGGCAGGATCTGCTGAGATCGCTGCCACCACTACTGCCGCAGTGACATCCTGCCTGGCGTGGGTCTCCTCCCCTGCTCATTTCCGTGGGTCTCCTCCCCTGCTCCTTTCCGGCTCCCTCCCCAGTGGGGCGAGCAGCTGAGATAAAGACCATCTGGAGCCGTGAGATAGCACCACCTGCTGGCGACTCAAGGTAACAACACTGAAAGGGGAAACTGACCCTAACTGTGAACAAATTTACCAGCCTGTAGAAACAGCTAGAAATCAGAGCTGAAAGGACATTGGAATTAAACGAAAAGTCTCAGAGTGTGCTTGATTGGTTCTGTTAGTTTAATGACTTGATTCTATTCCTTTTGTTTTGTCCCATTTTTTCTTCTTTTCTTCTCTCTGTAAATCATATCTTTGTACAGAGGAATAGCACACCAATAAGGAGATTGGTGAGCTTGTATGTTAGCATCATTGTATGTTTTAGTTTTTTTTGTATGGGAGTTGGTCAGTTTGTAGCCATGGTCTATTGTTTTTATCTGTTTCAGTTTTTGTCTCTCTCTCCATTTGTTGGTACATTTGTCTGTTTCCCCCCTTACTCCTCTCTCTCTCCACCCCCTTTTCCCCCCACTGTCTGCTCCATTCTCTTCCCTCTGTTAACCTCATTTTATTTCAGGGAGTAAACCTACAACCCCACTGCACAGACAGATTCCAAGGCAGTGGGAAGTGGGTTTCAGATTATCCACATACCTGTCGGCAGATACCAGGACCTGCAGATAGATTTTGAATCAAAGCTCCCCTCTTAAGGAAATCTCAAAACTGCAAAAAATGACCACCCACAACCTACAGTGCAACTCCAGAATCGAACAAAGTAAGAGTATATACATAAAGAAGAATAGGAGATTGAACAAACAGAAGTAAAAGCAACCCCTCCACCCTGAATAACAGAATTAAAGAAGATGGTGACATGGAGGGAAGGAAAGAGTAGGGAGGAAAAAACTGCACAAATGAAGAAAAACCAAAAGAAGAATATAGGTCTCACACAGACTCCTGGGAGGTCAGATACTGAGAAAACAGACTTTGGAACAAACAATGAAGAGCTCCCAAAATGACTGGTCACATACAACAAACCCAGACATCAAGACATTAATAGAGAGAATTAAAAAAATTGAGGAGAGACAAGAAGAAAATAGGAAGGAGCTGATAACAGAAATAACAGCAGTAAAGAATACTGTGATGGAAATAAATAACAAACTAATAAGCATGGAAAGCAGAATTAGCCAAGGAGAAGAAAGAATCTCAGAGCTCGAAGACCAAAACACAGAACTAACCCAAACTGTCAAAAACATAGAAAAGAAGTTTAAAAAGACAGAACCAAACCTTCAAGAGATGAATGATTACTTTAAGAGAAAAAACCTAAGAGTAATTGGCCTTCCTGAGGCAGA
>CAUYQG010045103.1:0-22485 GCA_963574415.1 Tarsius wallacei | reverse complement strand
CTAAGAAAAAGTAAGTAACCCTATGTGTCCGCTTTGTAGTTCAAGGATAGCACACACTGGTGGTTTTTGAGAATATGTAAGACCATGTTTTCTAGTTTTGGTCCCCTCTCCTACCTTGGGGAGGTGACTCTCTTATCTCCCTCTCTCTCTAATTTACTTTCTAAATAAACTATATTTTCCAATCTGAAAAAAAAAAAGAATGGTTGGAAAGACTACAACAAAGGAGCCTAAGTCCAGCAGGGGTGGGGGCAGTCAGGCAGGAATCTCTGGGTCAGGAACATGGCCACCGGGAAACCTTGGTCTTAGCCCAGCCGTGTACCCGCTGACATGTTCTACCTGTTGTTTTCACTTGAGATAGCATAGGCCTCACCTGATGGCTGTCATTAAGCAAATAAAGTTTCCTGTGGAGTTATACCTACAGGTCAGAGCACTGCGCAGGTGTAATTTGAGTTGGAGAGGACAGGTAGTCAGTGATTAAAGATAGAAATGAGAGACAAGATAGTCCATTTGCATTTTTCATGTGTCCCGACACTTCATGCAGTAACATTTAGAACAAATGCCGTCACGGGTTATGTTTTACTTGCTTTGCACAGGAATTCACTCATGGAAGAAAACACCTACCAAGACCAACTGACATTGGAGGAGTCTCCTGGTGGTGTGTGAGCTCTGTTCAACTGAAGACGACCATGACGTTCTGAAGGCACTCATGCTGGTTATTCAGAAAAGCAAAATTCAGAGCACCTTCTTTCCATTTTAAAAAAAATTATTGTTTTGCAGAGATGGGGTCTTGCTATGTTGCCCAGGCTGGTCTTGAACTCAAGTGCTCCTCCCTCCTCAGCCCCTCAAAGTGCTGGGATTACAGGTGTGAGCTGCCTGTGCCCGGCCTCATTATACTGTTTCATTGTTTATTTTTTCCACCCTGTGTTTCAACCAAGCTTCTAACGAACAGGTGTATTCCAGGTGGTGGCAGCAGGTGGTGCTTCAGGTGAACAAGCAGCTTTACTGAATGTCTGGACCCAGTGCTGGGAAACCTAGTGTGCGGAGCCTCCACAGAGTTACCACTTCCATGGGCTTTCTTCATAAGGTGTCGAGTCAGGGTGGTGGTTGGGTAATGCCACCCTCAACTACGAAAACTCCAGCTTATCAGCTACTGTTTGAAAAAGATTGGAGAGTGATTTTAACACACCCTCTCAAAATATTTCCCTTTCAAAGAGGAAAGGTTTTGTTTGTTTGTTTGTTTTTCACTAAAAATGAATCAGCACTTTTGCTTTATTATGGGATAAAAGTATGACCTCTATAAGAAACACAAAACTTTGACATTCAGTTTTAGTTTTTTTTTTTGGAGCCAGAGTCTTTGTTGCCCAGGCTGGAGTGCAGTGGCATGCTCACAGCCACCACACCCTCAACCTGCTGGACTCAAGTGATCTTTCCACCTCGGCCCTCCGAGTAGCTGGAACTACAGGTGTGCACCACCACGCCTGGCTAATTTTTGATTTTTTTTTGTAGAGACGAAGTCTTGCCAAGATGCCCAGCCTGGTCTCAAACCTGTGGGCTCAGGCAGTCATCTCACCTCCACCTCCCAAAGTGCTGGGATAATAGGCGTGAGCCACCACGCCAAGCCAGGTTTCACTTTTTTTCTTTTTTAATGAAACAAGTTCTCCTTGTGTGTCTCAGCTCTGCAGGTGCCTTTTGCCTGTGTTTAACCCAGACTCCTTGAATTAGGCGTCACCTCATCGATAGATGCCCTCTGTTGACAACACGGTATCAGTGAAGCAGCAAAGCGATTCCTAGGAGGAACGCATATCCCTTTCACGTCCGCTATTGTGAAATTTGTTCCTGGTGAAATAGATCCAGAATGCAATTCATCTTGTTAACTATAAAACACAGCAGTTTTTGTTTTGTGTTTTCAACTAGGTCTTTGTGACAATGTGAGCCAAAGTACAATCTCAATCTCATGTTCAAGGGCAGGAGGAGGCCCCAGGAGGGAAGGACTGAGGAACGGCTTCCTCTGGGGAGTGCACTGGCTGAGAAAGAAGGGTGTGCAGGCATGTCTCAGCCTGTCCAGGGGTGGGGGCTTGTCTCCAAGCTGGGGAATCTATGAGGTGAGAGAGTTGAGAGAGTGAGGAACTAGGGAGTGCTTGTTACACACATGTGCACTCACGTACATGGGCACACACACACCCGGGGAAGGGAGCTCTAACCTGGCTGTCAGCACCAGCTGCAGCCCTGGCTGTCTTCACCTATAGGGATCCAGCAGGAACAGGAGAGAAGGAGGCAGGCAGGATGGAACCTCAAGGATTTACCTGGTTCTCTGTGGGGCATTGTCTGGGCGTGAACTGTTTACCTCTTACCTGGCTTCTTCCTACCCCGTCCCTCAGGCAGTGGCCTCTGTCCAAAGCTGGTCTCTAAAGCAGATGCATATGCCCATTTATGAGTTATGGGATGCAGGTGATCAAGCAAAGCTAAAAACAATGTGGTCACTCCTAATCAATGTAATTGTAAATGCCATATAGAAATTTGAATAATTAACTGGCTTGATTATAACACTGCTTGCTGTAATCCCAAGGTGTGGATTCTTCACCAATCTGCTGCCATCGGTGCCTTCCGTAAGTTTTAATAAACCAATGTCTTTCCCTACTCTGGGTGACTTATTTGGAACAGGTAAACATTACTCACAAGCCTGCTCAGATTTGGAGTTACCACGTTACAATCCCTGAGATGTCAACCTCTCTCATTCTCCCTCCAAACCACAGTCTTTAGCCTCCAGACTTTTGACAATTTTACCCCTCCCAGGTATTGGCCCCATCCTACCACCCTCCCTGTCCTGGTGCATTGGCCAGAACGTGCTGAATCTGTGAGAAATTCAGATTGTCCCTATGATTCCGGTACTCACACTCCTTCCTTTTCCTCCCTCCGTGTCCTGTGGTCCAGGTGGACTCAGGGGTGTGGGGTCCTGTGCAGGGTGAGGGGGAGGAGAGCACCTTCCCAGGCTGTGTTTGCCCCACCCCCTGGCAATGCCTTGAATGGAGCAGCCAGGATGGCAGCGTAAGGCAGCGGGCAGACGGACGTTCCTAGACCCTACTCTCTGCAAAAGCACCAGCCGCTTTGCTATGCAGTGTTGCCATCAGACCTCTAGGAGCTTAGGAAGGGGTGATCCCTTCCATGCGGCCCATAAAACAGGGACTTCAGCAGGTGGTTCCTTCCCCGTTCCCCGCCATCCCCTGGGTTGTAGGGTGTCTCTGCCCTTCAAACTACCAGAACATCAGCCCTGGGCTTGCACCATGCACCTTGTTCCTGAGAGGTGGGTAGGACCATCAGGGTCATGGCATCTAGTTGAGTCATTCTTCATTTTCACCATCTCCTTCCCGCCTTGTTCAGGTCTGTCCACCCCAATTCAGGGAGATAGCAGCCAGTTTCTCTTCCTAGGGACTGCACACTTCCCTTCCTACAAAGTGTCCCTCTGGCACTTTCTACCCATGAAGAAGTCAGGAATGAAATAATCCCTGGACCATGGTCATTCAGATCTTGGTACACTGGAAAGGACAGGGTCCTGCTCAGGATAAAGTCTTGCTGGGCATGGTGGCTCACACTTGTCATCCCAGCACTCTGGGAGGCCAAGGTGGGAGGATCACTCGAGCCCAAGAGTTCAAGACAGCCTGGGCAATATAGTCAGACCTCATCTCTAAAAAAAATTACCTGGGTGTGGTGGTACACAACTTATAGTCCCAACTACTGGAGAGGCTGAGGCAGATGGATCACCTGAGCCCAGGAGGTCAAGGCTGCAGTAAGGCATGATCGTGCCACTGCTCTCCAACCTAGGTGACAGCGTGAGGCCCTGCCACATACACATACACAATTCTGAAGGTGCTGGGACTCAGCATGTCCAGCCCGTCACCTGCTGGGCCATTTAAAAAATGTTCTCCATGCTTCTTATCATGCACTGTGAGGGAACACCAATCATATTTTCCGATAATATCTCTGAGCAGACTTGGTATCAATGGCCAATAAATAGGGCCTCCTGTAGAAAGCCCTGGAGCACTACACAAAGGCAGCCAGCCGAGCACCACATTAATGGAAGCTAATTAAAAATGACTTATTAAACATCGCAGGCACCACAGCCCAAAGTGCTGGGGATGAACAAACACTCGTGTTTCATCTCCGGCTTTTCACAGGGAAGGCAGTGAGTGTTCATGTTCAGGGAAGTCATCATTTACCTCTCTGAAACTCACCAAAGGGTCTTCACCCCCCGGCCCCCCCCCAACTGTGCCCTCTCTGTGTGCCTGTTAAAAACATGATATTGAAGTCGTTCTGCATCCTCTAAACGTGAGGTGTTTAGAAAGGCAATGGATTGTACAATTTCATGTCAAGGACTCATTTTCCAAAAAATGACTCATATTTATGTAAAGGGTCTGTTCAAGTGGGAAATGAATCATCCCCACCTGATAGCCCTCGCTTGGTTATTTGCGGGGAGAGAAGAGGTGGGAAGTGACGGAGACCTCAGAATCTCTCGAGTCCAGTTTGGAATCTTGTGCTTTGGGGCCTAAAAGAAAAGCTGTATTGGATGAATTCGACCCAAACCACGTTTTGAAATGTTTCTTTTCCTAAATTTCTCCATGTTTCCATTTGCTTTTAGGACAATGAAACCATAGTTGCAACACCCAGAGCCTGGGCTTAGAAGCAACTTGGACACGATCTGCAGCGTGAAATTTGCATCCCTGTAACACAATAACTTATCCTGAGGCCGATCGGTTGACGTCAATTCCTTTATAACTCTTCTTCTCCAGCCAAGGGAGGAACATACGGCCCTGATATTGTTCTGCTATAAGTATTAGATCTGGGTCGCTCTGACCTACAAATTGATCTGTGGCCCTGGAATTACCCGTGCATTTTAAAGAGAAAGAGACATAACAACTGGTTTACTGAGGGTTTGCCTGAGTATGGGATCATGCAGTTTCACAGGCTCCCAGGAGATGGCATCCACTTTTTGGAAAATAATCTCCAAGCTTCCCTGCCTCCTTCTCCCAGGACGCATAGGCCTGCAAACCCGTAGTGACTGTCAGAGAAAAGTGGAGGTAGAAAGCTCTGTGACTAGCCTTTGTCTTTTCTTGAAAACAGAGCATTGCTGGGTGACCCCAATGACGTGCGGGACATACAGCGATGCTGGTCATCTGCTGGAGAGCGGCACGGTGCGTCCGGGGCAGAGACCACCTCCAGACAGGGATGGCAGCACAAGGTCTAACCAGGAACTATGTGTGAGTTTAAAACATTGTCTTAGATATGTTTGGGGGTCATCACATTCTTTTGAGGGATTAAATCATTTTAGGGACCTGTCTGAATTCTAGAATCATATTCAACACTTGTTTGACACCCTAAAAGAAAAGCAAAACCAGCAACCCAAGGACCAGATATCAAAATTAGATGCAAAGGAACATGACTGGGTGTCTGAAATGTTCCTGAAGATGTCTGGCCTCGCCTGGAAGGTCATGTGGGAAGAAGGGTCCACATTTTCTGTGGCTTGAGAGGGGACCTGAAAAGGTCTGGCACATTCGACCTGTGTGCCAGATGATAACCTGGATAAGGCCTGTATGTGCCAGGCAAGGTCCCCATGTCATAGGTAATGAAACCACGTCTCAGGCAGCTGATCTGCCAGTGGGTGTCACAGGGTGAATGACAGCTCACAGAGATCCTGCCTGGCCCTTGGACACTGTCCCTCCACCTGGGGGACTTCCCAGAGAGCAAGGGTGTGCCTGTGTGTATCTAACATGGATGCACTCACCTCAAGGCACAGGGAACCTCGTTCTGATGTTTTGCTGTCTTGGCCTAAACCTTTTGGAAAACTAGCAAAGCCGAACAGATTTTGAACCCTCACTTTCTTCTGTTTTATTTCAGGTAGAGAAAATAAGCCGGAGTTGAATTCCAAAGTTCACAGTCGAGCTGCAGGGCTCTTACACCCATAGCCTGGTCTTACCCTGGAAATCAAAAGTTTTGCGAATCTCTGACAGAGGCTGAGGGCCACTCACTCCCTTCCTGGGATCACTGATACCCATGGGGCAAGAGGCAGGACATCTGGTTATCTCATTGTGGGGTTTTGTGGGTGCAGGTCATGGAGGGGGCTATAGGGAATCGTGTGACATGAGGGTCTGTACATATGGTGCTGAGGGGTGTGTTCATTTGTTCTGAGTGGCTGGGAAAATCCTGGCAGAAGACCATGGACTCAGAGAAGAAGAAAAGCTTGCCAAGTGGGCACACTTCCATAATGTACTCATGTGTAAGTTATTCTTAAAAGGACAACATGGGAGGAATGGTGGATACTGAACTCTGCCAATCACCATTGAGTTGACACAGAGCAAATGCTTCTCTCAATTGAGAGATTCAGCAGAATGCTGGGATTTGGCACTGGGGGAGTCGCGGCTTCCTGTCCATGGACCGGCAGACATGTGCTCTCCCCTTTTCCTTCCAGCTTCTGCCAGTTGCCTTGAAGGACTATGAAATGGCAACACAGCCAAGTTCAGGGAGAAGAGGAGCTTGGACGACTCATGCAGTCAGGGGTTTTCCTGAACTTTCAGAAACAGCTTTGTTTGACGCACATCTTACTTGTCTCCCAGGTGTTAGGAAGATTCATGTTAAACCTTGGATGGCTGCCGCATTCCCAGGAGGAAAACAAATTCTCAGCATCACAGAACTCAGAGTGACCGTGGAGATGACTTGGTTGAGCTGGTCACCCAACAAGTGTCTACAGGCCCCGAGGATGTCTGCACCGTAGTGTTTGCGGGGGAGAATAGAGAAACTGGTCCCAGGGTCCTTGCCAGGAGGGCCTCCTGACTTCTGTCTCCACTCTCCTAAGAACCCATGTGCCTCTGCAAATCGGTCGCTGCCCCAGCAGGCACGGAGCTGACTCGTGGTCTCTTCAGTTTCCTCAGAGACTCTTACTCTCCCCTGATTCTTAGAAGGAGCCAGGACGACAATCGAGAGAAATGGCGAAATAGTAAAAACAAGGATGGAGAGTTGCCAGTGCTGAGATCAACAATGGTCAGGACCCCCTAGTGCTCCCCCAGCCCTGGTAACCCAGGTCACAAAGCACCTGACCGATTAGCTCTGATCTGGGAGCTGTGTTGGGTCTCTGCTTGTGACTCTAAAACAGGAAGATGCTGTTTGTTGTAGATAACACCAGTGAGCTGCTTTCAGATTCTGATGAGAAATTGCCAGTGTGTTTCTCATTGGAACCAACATTGTCACCAGCAATGGCACAGGCCAGGTGTGCAGTGGGCAGCCACGACAATGGGTGTGAATGGGCCTGCATGACTGTGTGCAGGCAGGCCTGAGACCACCGTGAGACAGGAAACAAAGCATGATGAGTGCATGTTTGCCTTTGCTTGCATTGTTGAATTATTATATTTATAATGACAGAGACAGTTATCTCCTTCTTGGGAAGAATACTGAAGGAGAAAGAGAAAAATAGTTGTGCACGATCTCATTACCCAGACATGCCCGCTATTAACATTTTGTGATATTTCCTCCTGGGTTTTTTATTACTGTTTTTTTAAGCCATAATTGAAATCATAGAGTATATATAATTTTGAAAACTTAAAAAAACTTAATGTGTAAAAACTTCTCCATGCATTAAACAATTTTGTAAACACAAAATGTAAACACAATTTTTTAATGACTGCATAGAACTGAAATAGATGGGTGGACTGTGCTTTAAATGTTTTCCCTCTTAAATTATGATTTTAATAATATTAATATTGGCTCCTACTTGCTGAGCCCTTACTGTTTCTAGACACTGTGTCTAGCACCACACATAAATTATCTGGTTTTCATTCTCAAACCAACCCTATGGAGTAGATACTATTATTTTCCCAATATTTGAGGTGAGAGAAGCAGAGCTTACTAGGAGCTACTTTTATTGGTCAAGGTGCCAGGACAGGGGACCCATGCTGTGATCTGTGTGACCACACAGCCCGTGCTCTATGTTGGGGAAATGAGACTTGTGTCCTTTGCTGAGTAATCCTTGAACCCCTGGGCCAGGAGCTGAGAGTCAGGGGAGGCTGGAGGCCGGGGTCTTCTCTCCAGGGTCTTACTGTCCAGCAGTGAGCTCAGATGGACACCAACCACTAGTTCCATTTTGGGTAAGTCACTGGCCTTTCCTCAATGTGTTTCCTCCTTTGTCAAATGAAGACACTAAGAGGTGTTGCGACTATCATGAAGAATTGTGAGAATTAAAAGTAAATGATCACCTTCTTCCTTCTCCGCACACAGCACAGTCGCCAGGCAGCTGCTGGTGGAAGGAGAGGAGAGGCAGGGGATGGGAACAGCAGTCAAGGGTAAGGTCACCCATGCCTCAGGGCTGGGACTCAGGGTGCTTCCGAGTAACCTCAGGCATGAGCCTGACATACGGTATGAGGCAGACCCCTAAAAATGGAATTTATTATAAAAAATTGTGTATTCTTGCACAATGTTTAAACTTCAGTCACCTTCAAAGTATTGGTGCAATACACCAATCAAGACTCTTTTTCCACTGCTCAGAACAGTTTTTGAATTCATCAGTTTGGATGTCTTTTAGTACGTCTGCCATTTTTTTCCCCCACCTCTTCCACATCGGCAAAAAGTTTCCCTTTGAGGACACTTTTTCATCAGGGAAACAAACAAAAAGAAGTCACTCGGAGCAAGACTGGATGAATAGGGAGGGTGGGGCTTGGAGATCACGCCATTTTGGGTCAAAAGTTACCGAACACTTAGTGCGGTGTAGGCAGGTGCACTCGTAAATCACTTATCATGAAATGGGCGAACACATTGAAAGAATCTCCACAAGATTTCACTGAAGCTGAGCAAAGCCTCTCACAACGCTAGCTAGTGCACCGATGCTGATGGGCTCCTAGAACACTTACCTAGTGGAGGAAGGCTGTGTACTACAAGGGGACTGCCCTCCAAATAATTCCAGTTTTTGGGGGAGTCCCCTCATGTATATATAATTTTGCACAGTGGTGTGTAACAATCACTTCACAATGGAATACGATTCAGCCTTCAAAAGGAAGGCGATTCTGACATACGCTACAGTGTGGATGAACCTGGGGACATCGTGGTAAGTGAAATAAGCCAGTCACAAAAGGGCACAGGCTGTATGATTCTATGTATGTGAAAAATATAGAGGAGTCAAATTCACAGAGACAGAGAGTAGAAAGGTGGGTACCAGTTGCTGGGGGAAGGGTAGGGATTAAAGGGACAGACCTTCATTTAGGGAAGATGGGAGAGTTCTGGAGACGGGTGGTGGAGATGATTGCATAGCAATATGGATGTTTTTAATGCCCCTGATCTGCGCACTTAAACATGGTATAGGGTAAGTTTTATGTCTTTTACTGCTTTTTGTTTGTTTGTTTGTTTTTAAAGCACCAGAGTTATTATCTATTGAGCTGGACCACAGACCCTCCTTCTTTGAAGAACTTGAAGGGTGGCCTAGTTGGTGACTTGTGACAGCAGGCGGAGTGTCTGCCTGGGGGCTGAGACTCAGGGTCAAGAAAAAATATCACCTGGGCCACGACATGTGCAATGTCAGAAGATGTGAGCTAGAACGTTGGTGCAGACACTGCACACGTGTTCTCCAGGCATGGGCTAGGCGATGTGCAGTTCCTGGGCTCCTGCCTCCAGGAACCAGATCCTCGTGGACCTTTGACTGGAGGTTCTGCCACAACTTATGCTTAACTCTCAGGGTTCATTTTGATCCTGGATTTCAGACATGTATGCCAACTGAAAACCATTAGCCCAAAGGAACACACAGAACGCCAGTAGACCCATGTAAGGGATGAGGAGAGACTACCCAGACTTCTGTCCTAGGGGGAAAGATGGACTGGGAAAAAGGAGTGAAGGGAGACAGTGGTTGGCTCGGTGGCCACAGAGTAGTATCTGCAGGAGGGAGGGCTGAGCACCCCACGTCACGGCCCCACAGCTGTGGCTAGAGCCTGAGAGAATGGTCCAAGGAGGGTACAGTCATAGCTCTCTGCACCCAGAATCAGGAAGCAATTTCTAAAGGCCTCTGAGCAGTCGATTGAAATGTTACGAAGCTCAGACACTACATCTTTCTCCTTCTGCTGATAGTAGAGCCCCTGTGCTGTTACTTCCAACCTACTTACTTTTTCACTTTTTTTTTTTTTGAGGCAGAGTCTCTGTCACCCAGACTGGAGTGCAGTAGCAGGATCATGGCTCATTGTAGCCTTGACGTTCTGAGCTCAGGTGATCCTAACACCTCAGACTCGCGAGTAGCTGGGATTACAGGCACATGCCACCATGCCTGGTTAATTTTTTTATTTGTTGAAGAGACGAAGGTCTTGCTAAATTGCCCAAGTTGATCTCAAACTCCTGGGTTTAAGTGACCCTCCCACCTCAGCCTCCCAAAGTGCTGGGATCATAGGTGTGAGTAACTTTGACCGGCCCCAACCTATTTACTTTTTTTTTTTTTTGAGTTGGAGCCTCTGTTGCTATTGCTGGAGTGCAGTGGAAGGATCGCGGCTCGCTGTAGCCTCGACCTCCTGGGCTTAGGCAATCCTTTCACTTCAGCCTCCCAAGTAGCTGGGACTATAGGCACACACCACCATGCCCAGCTAATTTTTTTATTTTTTGAAGAGATGAGGTCTCGCTGAGTTGCTCAGGTTGGTCTCAAACTCCTGGGCCCAAGCAATCCTCCCACCTCAGCCTCCCAAAGTGCTAATTATAGACATTAGCCACAACACCTGGCCCCAGCCTACTTACTTTTAAAGATGATCCACACAAGCTTGGCTACTTGATTTTTCAGCTTGTGGTATATTAGAAATAGAAAATTTGGAGGAGGAATTGAGCCAGGCTGGTGAAGAGGGGTCTGGACATCATGCAGTCGCTCCCAGACTGCAGAGTACCAGGTGTTATGCAAGACAGAAAATAACTCAAGCAGCTTTGTGGCCTCAACCATTCACAGGGGGGCAGACAATGCCTTGTACTGGTCATGAGGGGGTCCAGGCAAAAATCTGAAATGCAGTTTCAGGCCCCACAGGGGAATACATTTTCCTTCTCATTAGAACCATTGTGACAAATAGGTCAAGGATATTTGTTCCTGCGGAGGATCTTCCGACAAAGCCGTGGCTTTTTCTGGAAGACTGCTGAGGGCGTGAGCATGGAGGGAGAATGCATTCACAGCCCCTGACTGTCCCCATGTGTGTGGGGGGCCCTTGTGGCTGCCTGTCCACTTAGAAGTGTCCTTGGACTGCTGGAACAAAATATACACACTAGGGCGCCGAAAGCAGCTGCAATTGTTCACAACTCTGGAGCCAAGAGTTGGACATCAAGGTGTTGTCAGGCTGTGCTCTCTCTGAAGCCTCCGGGGAGGGTCCTTTATTGTCCTCTGTAGTGCTTGGTGTTTCCCACAACCCTTGGCATTCCTCAGTTTGTAGACAGATGCATCTCTCCAGTCTGCGCTCCATCTTTCCATGGCATTCTGCTCCCTGTGTCCAGATTTCCCTCTTTTTACTTTATTTTTCATTGTTATTTTAGAGTCAGGAGATAATATGTGTGTGAAGTAATTGTCCAGACATAGACTCTTTTCCTCCTATACCTGGCTTCCTTCTGCCCCACACCCCCTCAGGGATCAGCCTCTGACCAAGGCTGGTCTCTGCAGGATATGCATATTCCCAGGAATGAGTCATGGGATGCAGGTGATCGAACAGAGTTGAGATCATGTGGGCAGCAGCCTTACTCTCTGTAATTATAAACACCGTATGACAATTTGAATAATTAACTTGCTTGATTATAAAACTGCTTGCAGGCCAGGTGTGGTGGCTTAGCCAGTAATCCTAGAACTTTGGGAGTCCGAGGCAAGAGGATTGCCTGATCCCGGGGATTCGAGACCAGCCTGGGCAACATGGTGAGACCTCTTTTCTACAATAAATCACAAAAAGTAGCCAGGCGTGGTGGTGTGTGTCTGTAGTTCCAGCTACTTGGAAGGCTGAGGCGGAAGGATCATGTAAGCCCAGCAGGTTGAAGCTGCAGTGGCCATGAGTGTGCCACTGCATTCCAGCCTGGGTGACAAGAGTGAGACTCCAACTCAAAAAAAAAAAACTGCTTGCAGGACTTTTCCGAGGCACAAATTCTTTCTTCATCAGCTGGCCATCATTGGTGCCTATTGTAAGTTCCAATAAACCAATGTCTTTCCCTGCTGGACCTCTGGGTGACTTCTTTGAAACAAATGAACTTGCTGCAAGACCTCTCAGATTTGGGGCCACTGTGTTACAACATGCATATTTGTTCCATGGACATATTGTGTAATGGTGGGGATTGGGTCTCAGGTAGCCCATTCCCCAGATAGGGAACACTGTTTCCTGCTGCATGTTCTCAGATATCCCTCTTCTTACAAGGACACCAGGCAATAGAGTGCCCATCCTACTCCAGTATGACCTCATTGTAACTTGATGACATCTATTCCCAGTGAGGTCATAATCTCAGCTTCTAGGTGACTTTGAATTGGTGGGGGAGGCACTATTCCATTGGTCTACCCATCCTTCTATTCCCCTCCTCTTCCCGAGTGGGGAACCACTTGGCTCTGACATTCTCCTGGTTTCTGAGATCTGTGATGGTTCAGCCAGCCAGAGTGCAACCACTGTGGGAAGGAGCATTTCCTGTTCTGGGATGGGAACGAGGAGGAGGAAGCATCAGGAACTGGAGATGGCTTTGTTCTACAGTGTGGGAGTCAGTCGGCGAGTGGCAGGTTTGGGTAGGGCAGAGCCATGGGTCTCCCAGAAACACCCTCAGAACTGTCCTGGCACCCATGCTATTACTGCTCTTGATGTGGACAAGACACCCCCTTCCCTGTTTCAGCTGGCTCGATTTGGGCTTTCCTTCCAACCCAAAGTGTCCTGAGGTATGCCTCCCTATGTACGTGGAGGGGAAGCTGCCCCTCTGTCTCCCAAAGGAGGCAAAAGAAACTTCTCTGCTTTTGGAATAAGTAACTAAACAGGGACTTGGTTGTACATCCTGCCTGTCATTGGCCCCTCACCCAATGGCACATGACCAAGTCCGGAGCCTGGGACCTTCAGGACAAATGAAGATTTCTGTCTCTGCCCAGAGAACTGAGAGCAGTGTTGGTAATAAATGAATTCCACAGCAGAGAGGGTGCATGTGATACCTCTTGACAGGGCCCCATCTCTGGGAGTCTTGGAATAGACACCAAATGAAATTAATTCAAACAGGATCTGACATAGAGAGGAGGCATCCCTAATCTGGGCAGATCCTGGAACAACTTTTCAGTAGTTCCTGTGATATTGTGTGAAGGTAATAATACAGTAAGAGATATAAGTAATTGTAACATCATTAGAGGCAACATGTCTCAAAGACAAATGTTTATTGATTATTTTTATTAAAAAGTAGCAAAAATTTTAAAGGACGATGACATCAGCTACCTAAAAAACTTTTTCTTGAGACGTTCTTGACTCTGTCAGGTAAAACAGAAGTTGCTCTAAAGCACCTTGTTTGAAAGCAAAGGGGGACCCATTTGTGCTGTTTCCAGTAAAGGAGAACATGTTAAAACTGAGATCTTTATTTTATTTTATTTTTGAGTCGAGGTCTCAGTCTGTTACCCAGGTTGGAGTACAGTGGCACAATCACTGCTCACTGCAGCCTCGATCTCCTGGGCTCAAGCATTCCTCCTACCTTGGCCTCCCAAAGTGCTGGGATTACAGGCATGAGCCCAGTGAGATCCTTATTCGATACTTAAATGCCTATGTGTTTTTCTCCTTCTATAAAAACTTATACAAAGTCCATATGTTTTTCTTTATGACTGCATAATATTCCATTGTGTATATGTATCACATTTTTTTTTATCCAGTCCAGCTTCGATGGGTAGCAGCAACTTGGATGGATTTGGAGTCAATCATACTCAATGATCTATCACAGAAGCAAAGAACAGAGCACCATATGTTTTCACTCATAAGTGGACCTTGAACAATTATAATACTATAAGAAACTGATTGACAGTAGTGGGAAACTGTCAGGGGAGGGGGGATGGGATTGGCAGTTGAGGGAAACTGCTAGGGGAGGAAGGGGCATACCTTATCAACAAGGGTACTTGCATAATCAACATTTATATATCTAACCCTGAATTGTACCCCACATCTTTATACTAAAAAAAAGAAACTTCTACCTCCAAGATAATATTTTCTCCTAGATGTTTTATATTTTATCCCTCACATTGAGACCAACAATCTATTTGAACTAATATTTGCATATGGTGTGAGGTAAGGAGTAGGGATCAACTTTTTATACATAAATACCCAGTTTTTCTAGCACCATGTATTGAAATGATGGCTCTGCCCCTCACTGAATTGCCTTGGCAGCTCAGTTAAAATCAATCGACCATTGATATGAGGGTCTATTTCTGGGCTGTGCTATGTTCCACTGGCTTATGTGTCTGTCCTTTCACCAACACCACACGGTTATTGCAGCATCTTTGTAAGTCTTGGAATCAGGTAGTGTGTCTTCCATTTTTTTTTTCTCCTTTTCAAAAATTGTTTGGGCTATTCTAAGTCCCTTGAATTTTTATATAAATTTTAGAATCAGCTTGTCAATTTCTACAAAAACCTTACCATAACTTTGATTTAGTTTATGTTGTCACCATAGATCAATGTGGGAAGAACTGACATCAAATTGAATCACTTAATCCTGAATATGATAAATCTCTCCATTAATTTAGGTCTTATTTAATTGCTCTCAACAATGTTTTAGAGTTTTCAGCATATAAATCTTGTATACATTTTTCTAACATTTAATTTCACATATAGATTTCCAAATATATATTTATATATATTTTTTCAAATGTTACTAGGATTTAGAATTATGCTTGATTTGTGTATATGGACATTGCCTAATCTGATGGTAATCTCAATCAGTGTATTTTTCATTTTACATATTATATATTTCAAATCTCCTTCCTCTGCTGCTTGGAAAAGGCTTTTGCAGTAAGTTGGGGGTTTGCAGAGCACATATCATTTCTCACTTCATTTGTTCTATTCCTGCCAGTGGCCATAATCCTGTGATGACTAGTGCTTGATGCCTGAAGACCAGTATTATATTTTGTAGGCTTTTTTGGTGTTTAATGCAGTAGGGTACCTTGGACCTGGTGACTCCATCATATCTGGAAGCTGAAGTCTTGCAGTTGTATTTGGATTGCTATGCTGTTGACATGATTGTCTCCCCCCGTCCAACATGCCTTTCCAACACAGGGGTCTACATTATGTTTCTTCTATATGCTCTAAAGCACCCACTGTATACCTGCAGGTGGCTGCATGGGAGCAGAGGTGACTCCGCACCTTCCTCGAGTCTTGTGACCAAGACAGTGACAGGGAGGCAGCAAGAATCAACCTCCATGTTATGACTCCAGGCATCAGGGAAGGAATGGGGCTGAGGAGGCAACAAAATGAGAATCAGAACATGCAAGACACATGTTCAGAAGTAATGCAGAGTGATCTTGGTGCCACCTGCAGGTATACAGCGGGTGGTTTAGAGCATACAGAAGAAACATAATGTAGACCCCAGTGTTGGGAAGGCATGTTGGGGGAGGGGGGACAATCATGTCAATAGCATAGCAATCCAAAATGTCGGCACCACTGTTGACTCCGAAACTGGGGCCCGGTAGAGCACTGTGCTATGCATGTAGAGGAAGGTCTGTCTCCTCCACCTGCTCTATCTCCTCCACCTCCTCTACCTTCCCTAATTCCTCCACCTGCTCTCCCCGTATACCTGAGCTACCCTTCCTATTTTGCTCCCCGCCCCACCCCGGCCCTGCCAGACCACCTGTTGTGGGAGTGGAATGAAGAGGAAGACACAGATGAGCTGTTACAAGTGCAGTCCACATGACTATCAGAGAATTCTGGGCCATGGATTTTACTGGGGTCGTGGGGGAGTTAAGGAGGGAGGATGATAATCAGTGCAGCACTGAGAAGAGTGAGGCTGAGAACAGCAAAGGATTCTTCTTCCTTCTTCTCTGGCCTGTTTCCAATGGTGGATTCAAGCCCTCCACCCACAGGCCCCCCGCAAAGGCTGTGGCTCCTGGAGAATGCCTGGCCTCCTGGGGACTCCTTTAGCCAGGACCATGGGCCGCCCCCTGGGCATTCCCGGCACATCACTGGGAATTTGTCATTTGGTGACAAGCCGGATGACCAGCCTGCAGGTCTCTCCGCTGTTCCGCAAATGCTCGGTGTCCTTCATTTGCCCTCAGCCCACCCATTCTTTGAGGACCCTGGCTGGAGCCTCCTCCTCCATAAAGCCTTTCCTGACTATGCTGGCCCGAACCTTGCTTCCTGGCTCTTGGATTGCTGATGGTGATGATCTGCCCATGCAGATCATTGCTTGGTGAACTAAGGTGTCAACTCACGCCCATTCCTGGCAACTGCTTTTTTTTTTTTTAGTGTTTCTTGAGAGTGTTCTCTTATTCAAACTTTAGGAAGTTCTACCTGGATTCTCACATGTCCACACCAGACAAGAATCACTGAAATACACTGTAAACTACTTAAAGTCCAGGACTTATGAATTATAAGTTTCCCATACATATTAACACTTCTATAGATTTTGTTCAGTAGAATCTTACTGAATGTATTCAAAGTGAATCTTGCACAAAGATTTTTTCTGTGCAGATCAAAGTTCATGGCTTTGCTGATAGCATCCTTCTTTCAACTACGATCAGGGATTGCAAATCACAGCCTCAGGTAAGCCAAGTCTGGCCAGCCCCCGCACTATGTAATGGTCTCCAGCTGCTTCCATGCTGCACAGGAACATGTGAGCAGCCAGGACAGAGACTGGATGACTGGCATGGCCTGAGAGAGTACTATTCAGCCCTCTACAGAAAGAGTTTGCTAATGCCTGGCTGAGGCGAATACGTCTGATGTCACAGAGATTGCTATGCCACGCATGCTCCCATGCGGTGGAAGTCTGTCTGCATGACTGTTTTTTTTGGTGCTCCAGGAGCACCTGTCCTAACCATGTGCACTTTGCCTTCCCTTCTCCCCAGGTTCACGTCTCCTCTCTCGCCGTCCCTGCTGGTGAGCCGGAGGGGTTGGACTGTGCATTCCTGTTTCTACAACAAGCCTGCAGCTTTACCCAGGTCAAGTACCACAATGGATAAGGTGAGCTTTTTATAACTGTGGTGAACATGGCTCCTTGAGAATTGTATGACAGCCAATTCTATCTTTGCTTACTTTCCAGGAACCGATGAATTTCAGCAATGAGTTTAGCTCAGGTGAAGATTATTTTGAGTCCATCAACACCTCGTACAACCCTTGGGACACTGAGAGCTTGCTGTGCTCCTTGCATGAGGTCAGACAGTTCTCCAAGCTGTTCGTGCCCGTTGCCTACTCCCTGATCTGCATCTTTGGCCTCCTGGGCAATGTGCTGGTGGTGATCACCTTTGCATTTTACAAGAAGGCCAGGTCCATGACTGACGTCTATCTCTTGAACATGGCCATCGCCGACATCCTCTTCGTCCTCACACTCCCATTCTGGGCAGTGAGCCACGCCACTGGCACGTGGATTTTCAGCAACGCCATGTGCAAACTGATCAGGGGCATCTACGCCGTCAACTTCAACTGCGGGATGCTGCTGCTGACCTGCATCAGCATGGACCGATATGTTGCCATCGTGCAGGCCACCAAGTCCTTCCGGCTCCGGTCCAGAACGCTGCCTCACAGCAAGGTCATCTGCCTGGTGGTTTGGGCAGTGTCCGTCATCATCTCCAGCTCGACTTTCACCTTCAATCAGAAGTACCAAGTCCAAGACCGCGACGTCTGTGAGCCCAAGTACCAGGCGGTCCTGGAGCCCATTCGGTGGAAGCTGCTGATGCTGGCGCTTGAGCTGCTCTTTGGCTTCTTTATCCCATTGGTGTTCATGATGTTTTGCTACATGTTTATTGTCAAAGCCTTAGTGCAAGCACAGAATTCTAAACGGCATAGAGCCATCCGCGTGATCATCGCCGTGGTGCTGGTGTTCCTGGCTTGTCAGATTCCGCATAACATGGTCCTTCTTGTGACCGCTGCAAATCTGGGGAAGATGAACCGGTCCTGCCGCAGTGAGAAGCTGATTGGCTACACCAGAAACATCACGGAAGTCCTGGCCTTCCTCCACTGCTGCCTCAACCCCGTGCTCTATGCGTTTATTGGACAGAAGTTCAGAAATTACTTCCTGAAGATCATGAAGGACTTGTGGTGTGTGAGGAGGAGGCACAGGTCCCTGGGCCTCTCCTGCTTCCGGAAGTCCTCAGAGACCTTCGTCTCCAGGCCCATCAGTGAGACCGGAGAGAATGAGAATGCATCCTCCTTCACCATGTGACCTGCGGGCGGAGCGGCCCTAAATCGTGTGCAAAACACACTCATAGATGGCATGAAAAAAAAAAGTCCACAGCCAAATATGCCTGGGAAATGAAATTAAGCAAAACCAAGCAGGGTTCGTATCTGCAGGGGTCAGGAACTTAACGCATTTATGGGCTGTGCAGGTTTCTGCAGGGGTGGCGGGTGGGCTCTGCTCAGGGTCGTTCCCAGTGTACTTGACAAGGAGTGCTTATGGCTCGGGGGTATGGATGGGGTTGGCATTCCAAGAGACAGGCCTGGGAAATGCCAGATTAAAGCAGTTTGTTTACAGATGCTAAACTTTTTAGAAACATCCACCAAGCAGTCACAGACCATGCTGTCCTCTGGTTATAGCACAAACTGATAACATGGTTTGAAAAACCCAAACCAAAAAAACCCCAAGAAACCTGACAGAAGCCCTCACCTAATTATTTTGGGCAAATGTTAAACATTGTATCCACCAATATGTCTGTCGTAGCTAATTATAAATAGCAAAGTAACCTGGCTGGCGGATCATCTCATTTCCCTTCCACACTCAACAAGCAAGAAATTGTAAGAGAGTAGAAGAAGGAAGATCCAGTGTTTACAGACTGGAAAAACTTCATAGGACAGAGAAGGAGGCTGGATGGTCATCAGTGACAATTGTCACCATGGATGAGGTAGTTCAGATTGGAAAAGGCCATCAGGATAGGATGCTTGCTTCTGTTTCCCTGAGGAGCTGTTCTCTGTAATTAGTAACTCTTCTCTGAAAGCCGGTTAGGCTGAGACTTCTAGGAACACAGGATCTGTAATGATCTCGGTCATGGTTGCGTTCTGGGTGCCTACGGAGTTTCAGCATGCAAGGGGGGCTTCAGGAATATTTGTTTAATGAGTCATAATGAAATCAGACTTTATTGTGCAGCTTAAGGTGTTAGGTTTTAAAAATAGAAATAGAATTTTTTTTTAAAGAAGGCAATTTCACTGAGACAATATAGAAAGAATGTGTGTTCCGTTTACATAATGTGGTTGAAAAACAACGTGGAACTGAGGACTTTGGTTATGAGGCACTTCAGTTAACTAGTGTAGAGCTGAAATTCCGTTGGCTTCTATTAATGGTGTTAAAGCTGACTGCGGGTGTGTGACGGAATCAAGTTTTAACAACTCTCTTCAAGTTCATAGAAAGTTCATAGAACTCAAGTGTAAAAAGTGCTGTGTAAATGCATGAATGTAAGTGGGAGAATGCCAGCTCGTGTTACCAAAATACAAACGTGTGTTAGGGAAATACTGACATGCACTGCACAAATATTGATGTGTTTAATCCTGACAAATGTGTTCTTTGAAATGTTGTATTGTTCTTGTCAGCTTTGGCTATGTCCATCTGTATAATGCAAAGTGATGTCTTAAGATTCCAAGTCTGTGTTTTGAAAGCAGGGGTCTGGCTTTGCAAAATAAAAATTGTGTTCTGTACGTGAAGTAGGAATTGTCTTTCCGCTTCAAGGTTCACATCGAGGCATCCCCAGACCAGAGAGCAGGTTCTCAAGGGTATCCCAAGTCCTTTAGGTCGTCAACTTGCGACTCCAGAAGCCACAGCAAAGGACACCTTCCCCAGCCGGTTCATTCAGGATGACCCGCGTGCTGATGGGGTCCATGCAGATGCGTTTCATACGTGAGCACTGCACAGACATGCCTTGCTCATGTGCTAGCAGTGGGTGTGAGCTGCTTGGCAGGATGTAGGTGTTCGGATGAACAACACTGATGTCCTTAGGCAACTGCAGGTGCTTCAGCTGTGAGGCATAAACATGTTCCAGACGCATGCTACATGCTTCATTTCTTCTTAAACACAGACATTCGACAGCACTTTTTCCTCACTGTCTTGGGTGTATGGGGCTGTGCTGTGTTGACATCCCCCAGTGACACTGAGGTGGAGGGGACTGTTGGCTCCATGCTGAGTGGTTGGGCTGTTCTTCCGTGGTCTCGCGTGTCCTTTCCATCTGTGTCCCCATGTCTTCTCTCCCTGTCAGGCTCTGGCTGCTTCCTCCTGGACCCCAGCTGTGTTTGTCATTAGTCCTCTCCGCATGCTGCACACGTCGTAACAGTGCACTAGAAATTAGTACTAGCATGCTGGAAGATTAGCATTAGTGTACTGGGAGATTAGTACTAGTGTGCTGGATGATTAGTACTTGAAGATTAGTACTAGTGTGCTGGATGATTAGTACTTGAAGCTTAGTACTAGCACACTAGATGATTAGTACACTGGAAAATGAGTTTACCAGGGCTGCCTCAGCCAACGGCTGCAGGCTAAGCAGCCTGAACCACTGACCATTTCTCACGCCCGAGGCTGGTGATTGGAGACTGATGCACTGGCAGTTCAATTTCTCTTGAGGTCCCGAATGCTTTTCCTCCATGAACTTAAACTTGTTACAAAACCCCCGGGCAGGCTGGCGAGAGCTCCCCAAAGGTCTCACTTTAACACCATCTTTAAAGGTCCTGTCTCTAAATACAGTCTCGTACTGAGATACGGGGGCTAGGACTTCCACTCAGGGGCACATTCCAGCCCACGGCATCTGGCTTCCTAAGGGAGAGCAACTTTCACACCGACGTTAGTCTCAGACTCTTGAGACTTCGTTTCTACAGTTTCCTTGTCTCTAGTAAGTTACGTTCCAAATATTCATTCCCGTTTCAGATTTTCAGATGCGTGTCCCACAGAAAGATGACAATGGACCTGTGGTCCTGGGTGAGGCCATGCTTACCCATTTAACTGCACAAGGTTGGGCCCCAGCACCTGCCCCCAGCCACATGGAATGCTGTCTTGAGAAGTCCAGTGGTCACCTTACTGCCCAGGGTCCCTGTCCTGAGGGCTGGTCATTTTCCCTTCCACCCTGCCCTGTGTCTCTCCACCCCGAGTTCTCCCACAGGAAAATGGGGATTGCCTACCCTGGGTTGCTTCCGTGTTCAAAGCAGAGATGTCCCTCTCTCCTCGGGGACCTCAGGACGGTGGCCATGGCTGTGGCAGTGGGAAGCAGTTGTGATGGCGTTGTGAAGACTTGGCCCCTTTTCTGTCCACTTATTGTATAAGAGGGCATTCAAGGTTGGTGACTTTAGGGGGCCTCTGTTGTCTTAGTCCCATTCCTGAGCAAACCCTGTCCCACATGGCGCTGAGAACATGGCATTTACATTCACCGGGAGACTGTCGGGATCATCACAGCCACTCCCCCTACCCCCGCCCGTGCAGCCGCTCACTGTCTCTGTGCTCAGGAATTTGACAAACGAAGTGGCTGCAATGTGCAGACAGAAGCCTCCCCTGCTTGGGCATGTTTGCAGTGCCCAGGGTGACCTGCTGTGACCTAATGTCTTATTCAGGACTCGGTGTACACTCCGCGTACTTCAGAGTTGCATTTGCTAACATGACAGTTTTCCTGATCTTAATTTAGGTAAATCCATACGAGTGCTAAAGGCGAGGCCTGTGTCTTCCCCGCCCTTGACTGAGTCCAGTAGACCCTCCAGGATGACCAGTGGAGTGTCATCCTCCCCCAAGGCTGGCCTCAGGTCCAGGGTAGCTGCTGAGTCTGCCTGGCCTTTCCATTCCAGCTCAGAGGAGGATGGGGGAGCCATTGGGCTCCTGCTCTCCAAGGCACACGTGGAAGTTGTGGCAGTTGCTTCTGCTCCCAGCCTGGTGGCCTTGACTCAGTCCTATGATCACAACCAGGTGAAAGAAGGCCTGGGACCCTCTTTGGGGGCAGCTGGGTCTCCACATACATGTCGTAATTACATCCGGGAATCCTGGCACATGGCATAAGAAGGGCAGGAGAGAGCCTGAGTAAACAGACGTCAGAGGAGGAAGAGCAGGCAGGTCAAGGAAGAGCGAGGGGGGATGCTCAGCAAGCGAGTAAGAGAACGAAGGAGGACTGGAGAGCTGCCTGCCACCCTCTCCTCCCGTGCACACACAGGTGGCCTCCCTTCTCAGCCTCCTGGTGGTGCCGAGGCTCTCGGGCAGGAGTGCAGTGGACACTGTGGTGTGATGGCATCACCAGGACTTGCCCTGGATGTGTGCGCCTGCAGCTGTGGCCTCTTCTCCCGTATCCCACAGACAGTCACCACTGTATCCAGAAAAGGTTCCCCATGTGAGAACGACATATGCAGAATCAGTGTTCACATT